>PITA01029908.1:0-17472 GCA_004023965.1 Spilogale gracilis | reverse complement strand
TTTCGAGGATATTTCGGCTGCCTTCGGAGACGCAGAGTCTTGGGTCGTCGGAACGTAGGTGACGTCCGGATCTTCTTTTTTTTGTGACTGTGGACACCTTTCAGGACCGCTTTCTTGGCCTTCAGAGCCTTTGCTTTGGCTTCGGCTTTGGGAGGGGCAGGGGCTTCCTTCTTTGCTTTCGGCGCCATCTTCCTAAAAGCTACAAAAGACTTCTTAAGCAATTTGTACATGAGCTTCTGTTGCATTGTTATTCACCCAGATGACATGAGAGAGTATTCTAGGAACTTGAATGACTTATTCAAGATGAGCTGGATGAAATGTCATTTAAAAAAAAAAAAGCTTGGAACAAATTATAAGAGTAATATGGAAGTAACATAGAAGAAGGAGAATAGGCAGGCCACAGGACTGCATTAGGAAAGATGAGAACAAATGGCCAATGATGGAATCATAGAATTACTATGGGGTAGCTGATCCTAGTAAATCTTCATGGTTAATGAGTAAGTGGAGAGCCATGGCATCTCACGGCAATTCAGGCAGTAGAAAGCTGGACTGAACATGCACAGTCTGAACCAGAGTGGCACGACAGCGTGGGATATTGGCTTCCAAGGTTGTGCACAAAGTCAAAGAAAAGGAAATGTGGGTTAGCCCTTCTTTGCTACAATCTAATTTTATCCTCTTCAATATACATTACCGAGTTCACATTCTCCTGGGAGGTTTGGGGTTATTTCTATCCTGCATTCCTGTTTTTAGCATTCCATTTCACTAGAATTCTATAAGCAACGCACAAAAGTAGGGCAGACTATTCCAAAACAAGGAATAGCTCTTGTTCCAATGAGTGTATCACCTCAAGGCACAAATAATGCAGGGAAAGAAAATGAAATCTCTATGTAACTCTTTTTGGCCTGGGCACTGGGAATGTGATTTCTCAGGAGAGTAAGTTAATGATTAGCAAATACTAACTAGAGGACTTGTGTCTACAGTGTGGCACTCACATGTGTAGGGCAAACCCTCTGACACATAGAAAGAGGATTGTAGCAGCTGTTCTCTCTAGCCTTTCCTCCAGCTCTGGAACATTCAAACTGGTTCTGGTTTTACTGCTTCCAGGCACTGAAATGAATTGTCAGCCTAGCATTTGAAGGTCTGTACCTCCCATGGTTATGTACTTACTGATAAGGGACTCCCTACTATTAAGAACCTTCAAGATTCAACGGCATTATCATTACTGGTATAAAGACCGGTGAGAACGAGGACAGAGGCTTAGTATTTGTATCCTGCATTCCAGTTCCAAGATTTTTTTCACATCCTTTTTTGAATGTGAGTTTCACCAAAAACATTGTGACTTAGATAAGATATATTACATATCGTGCCCCAGAGTCATTGAGATTTTCCTCTGGTTGCTGATTTCTGAGTTGCAAAGGTAAAGCTTTTATTCTATCAGCCCTCCCCAAGCCCAGGACTCACTGGGACCATTCAGAGCATTCATCCTGCATGGACTGCTGCTCAGCACCCATCTGAATTTATAAACCCTCCATCCTACCAAACTACCATCTTCTGTATGGCCTTCTAGTATATTTATTTATTTTATAGTTGTATTTTATAGTATACATCCATCATATTCTAATTTTTTAATTTGGTATTTAGTATACATTTTTCATGTTCTACATGGTGGTCATAGTTATCTTTTCAATGGCTTCCTAATATTGAAACTAGGATAGTTCCTTGCATATTTCTCTGCTGTAAGACATCATTGCCACATCTATTCATTAGTGCTTTTGTTTTTTCAATTTTCAGCAGTTTTGATGAAGAGTTTCATCAGTACGACTCTTTTTTTTATTATATCCTTAGAACAGGCATCTAAACGCTGGATTTTAGTAAGCATATGTAATTTTATAGCTTTTGTATCTATTGCTAAATATCATTCCAAAATATTGAACCAATTTACATCATGAATAGGAATATATGAAAATGCCCAATGTATTGTTCATTGTGCATGCCTTTCTTTCTTCCATAACCCAACAGACAAAAATAAACAGTGCAATTTATCAAACATTGGTTAAAAACCAATGATTAGTCAAGTGTTTTGCTAAACCCTGGAAATGCAAAGGCAAATAAGAAAGGCATCCAGGAGCCTTTCCAGGAGCTCTGGATAATTTTGCCCCAGACAACTCCAGAGACTCAGGACGTGGGAATCATGTGCAACCAGAACACATATTTGTTTAGTGAACAAATTATTTTAATAGGATTTGAGTGGTGATGTATCTTCCAGCATGTGTGAGTCTATCCTGAGAACATCATTCCTACTCAGTTGTCAACACTTTCATGAACGGGTCATAAGCATCTGTTCATATTCCACATCAAACCTGGACAAAAACAGATTCATCAGCTCTTCCTCATATATTTCCCAGATGAATCTAGTGATTCAAAGCCCAAGCAATATTTCTTTTCAAATTTTCAGGTAAGAGATGTCATAACATTTTAATGGCTCTTCCTTAGCACCAGAGAAATGTGTCTGTAAGGGAGAGACGCTAGAGGAAAATCGGAAAACTTGGCTTTAGTCCTCCATCTGCTGCTGGGTATGTGATCTCTGGCCAGACACCTAATTAGCTCGTGCCTTGTGGATAAAGTAGATAAAGATAGTTTCCCTGTCTACTCCATGACGACCCTGATTTAACTGATCCCCATCACAAGCTAGCTTTCTGCTGGAAGCAGGCCCATCCTTTAACAATCCAGGCTTAATCTCAAATTTAGAGGCCCAATTTTTCAGTGAAGGTCTAGCCCAGCTAGGACCACCCCCAAGAAGTCTTGTCTATTTCCAGCCAGCCATGGTGTTCTTCCCTTCCATCCCACCCCCAGCGCATGATAATGTTAAATTCAATGTTTTACTATGAACTACTTTAAGTCATCCCTAAATTGTTGACTAGACTTTTATCCCATCTCCTTCGTACTTGCCTACTACCCAAAGATCTAAGAAGAAAAGTAAAATTTTTTTTGATCCTAGAACACCAGCCATCATGCTGGAGATACAGTAGGTAGTCAAATGGTGTTTAAAAATAATAACGGCAACCAAAGGAGTCCGAACTTAAAGGAACTCAATGCTGGAGAGAAAGGAACTGCAGAAAAACAAGACTAAAATTCTGTTCATTGTCTCCCATGTTGGTGTTGGCATTTTGAGAATCTCGAAGCATGCACACAAGATGGAGGCAGAGAGAATCCAGCAGAAAATACCGCAGGGAAGAGGAGGAGGAGAGCAGCACTTTACTTGAGCCACTGTGGATGTGGAGGTTGGAATTCCAGGCCAGCCAAGGTGAAGAGTAAACACTCACGGCTCCAAATCAAATCATCCCCAAAGGGGAACAAAGTAGAATTGAGGTCTATGCTTTAGGAGCAAGGGCAGACCAGAGAAAACAGCCATGACAAATCCTGAAACTCCACTTTGGGGGATTCACAGGAACTAACACTAGAATGAGAGCACCAGAAGAGAGAGTGAAAACATATTGGAATACGTCTTGAGAAGGGGAACATGTTCACAGTGCTACCGAGGCTTCCTTTCCTTAACATCCAATCATGGACAAGTCAATAATTACATTAAATTAAACTTTAAATTACCATAAAATACACGGTTTAAAGTATACCATTTGATGAAGTTACAAATACACATTCCTATAAAGACATCATGACAATTATGAAATAAGCATTCCCACTTCCTCATAAAGTTCCTCCATGACGCTTTGTGGAAAATTCCACCCACCCCACTGAAATTCTTTCTGCCACTAAAGATGGTTTGACCTGTTCTAGAATTGTGTATGTGAGAGTGCATGTATGCATATATGTGTGCGTGTATCTGTGTATGTATATATGTGTATATATACGTGTTTATGCGTGTGTGTGTGTGTGTGTGTGTGTAAACTAAGTTATGTCCTGCTTTGTGTCTTATCTTTGCTGTGTTCCTTTGTACTGCTTAATAGTGTCTTTTATCCGAGGATCTCACAATTGGGCTTTCCATTCAATTGTTGGCCATTTTGGTTGTTTACAGTTGCAGCTATGAGTAAAGCTGTTATAAACATTCCTATACAAGCCTTTTTATGGGTGTGTGTGTGTGTTAGTGTATATACGTATGTATTTTATTTCTCTTGGGTAAATACCTGGGAGGGGACCTGCTGTTGCCTGGCTAGAAAATGCTGAAGTCTATAAGAAAGTAGTAAAATGTTTTCCAGAGTAGTTTGTACTTCCAATAGCAACAGATGATAGATCCAGATGTTCCACATCTTTGCCAAAACGTGGTATTTTAATCTTTTTTGTATTTCATTTCAGTCATTCCAATGCATTTATACTCATATTTCACTGTAGTCATACTTTGCATTTCCCTAATGACCAATGATATTGAGCATTTTACCACCGACTTATTGGCCATTCACAGCCCTGCTTTTCCTATTTTTTATTAGATTATTCTGCTTTTTATTGGGGTGTCAGTTTCTAGCTAAATGTATGGATTGGGAACATGTTTTCCCAATCTGCTGCTTTTTGTTTTCTTAATGCTCTTCTTCTTTCAAAAAAGCGGGAGTTTCTCATTTTTTTAAAGATTTTTATTTATTTGACAGAGAGAAACACAGCCAGAGAGGGAACACAAGCAGGGGGAGTGAGAGAGGGAGAAGCAGGCTTCCCGCCGAGCAGGGAGCCCGATGTGGGACTCGATCCCGGGTCTCCGGGATCATGACCTGAGCCGAAGGCAGTTGCTTAACCAACTGAGCCACCCAGGCGTCCCGGGAGTTTCTCATTTTAATGAGGTTTAATTTATCAATATATTTTTTTTTAATCTGGTTAGTACTTACGGTTTCTAAGAAATCATTGCCTATAACATAGCCACACATTTTCTCCTTTTTTTTTCCTCAAAAAAATTTCTATTATTGCTTTTAGTTAGGGTCTATAATCCATTTCACCTTGATTTTTGTGTATGATGTGAGTTAAGGATTAAGGGTTTTTTTCCCCTGGGAATATCCGGTAGTTCTAGCACCATTATGGAAGCCTATTGTTTTCCTATTTAATCAATGTGGTTACTGGGTTGAAAATCCACTCACCACAGATATGTGCATCAATTTCTCGACCCACTATTTAATTTCATTGATCCATTTGTCTATCAGTGTGCCACTACTACTGTCTGGATTGATAGACTACATTCTAAGTCTTGAAAACACATAGTGCATCTCTTTCAATCTAGTTTTATTTCATTTTTCAAAATTTTTCAGCTATTCTAGGTCCTTTACATTTCCACATACATTTTAGAATCAGCATTTCAATTTCTTTTTTTTTTTAAGTCTACTAAAATTTTGATTGGTATTATGTAGAACCTATCGATTAATTTGAGAACTGATATCTTAATGATTGTGTATCTTGCAATTACTAGTCATGATATATATTCTTTATTTAGGGTCTTTAATTTCTCCAGCATTGTTTTGTATAACCCAGTGATGAGCTCTTAAACACATGCTTAAATCTATCCCTAGAGATTCCATCTATTTTAGGTGGTATTGTAAATAGAAATATTTTATATTTCAAATTCCAGGTTTTCATTGTTAATGTATAAATATGTAATTTATTTTTTGTTTTTTTTCTTTTTGGTTGTAGGAGTTCCTTATTGTATTTTGAAAATTAACACTGTATTGTATTGTATTATGTTAATCACCATAAAATACATCATTAGTTTTTGTTGTACTGTTCCAAGATTCATTGTTTATGTATAACACCCATCAGATATATGGTTTGCAAATATTTTCTCCCATTCCATAGGTTGCCTTTTGACTCTATTGACTATTTCCTTTTCTGTATAGAACTTTGTAGTTTGACATAGTCTTTCTCTCTTTCTTTAATTTCTCTCTCTCTCTCTCTCGTGCTCTTCTTTCTTTCTGTTTTCTTGCTTGCTTGACATAGTCTTTCCCTTCTATTTTTGTTTTCGTTGCTTGTGCTTTTGGTGTCATATTCATGAAAACTTTGCCAAGCCCAACATCAAGACGCTTTTCCTGTAAGTTTTCTTCTAAGTGTTTTACAGTGTCAGGTCTTACACTTAAGTCTTTAATCCATTTTGAGTTGATTTTTATGTGTGATATAAGATAGGGTCCACTTTTATTCCTTTACATGTGGATATCCAGTTTTCTCAACTCCATTTGTTAAAGAGATTTCCCTCATTGTGTATACTTGGCACCCTTATCAAACAGCAGTTGATATGTCTTTTTAATTATGCAGTTGGTCTCTAAGGTGTGCACTCTGCCCCTTCCATGGCACCCTCATATTCCTGGTATCTCTTTCATCTAATGCAGGATTATAGGAGAGGACTCTTAGAGCTGATACCCTTAATTTTGAAGAAATATGCCTCCTCCTCAAGATCTAAGTGTCTACATGAGTTTTTATCTTCCCTTTTTATCTTGATCCACTTTCCAGTGTTCAGTGTTTGCTTTATATTTTCATTCAAGGTTTTCAACATTTCCTGTTCTCACTGAAGATAATTTCTTCAATGTTTATCATAATGTTGTTGGGTTGGTGATTTTTGTGGAGGTGGATGGGGTTAACTAGCCTTTATTCCTCTATACTTAACCAAATGTCTCTCCTTAAATAAAGGATAAATCACTTGACAGTATGATCTAGTGATCAAACAGCTAGCTGTCCATCATGAATTGTTTTTGTTTGACTCACCAAGTCAAAAGGCTGGGTGGACATTCAAGGTCACACCTATTTCCAAGGGAAGCCCATGACTTAGCTCATAATATATAATTTATATTTTTATCAGTGCTCTTGTATCCCGAGGCCTTGCACAATTCATGTAGTAATTTGTTCAGTACTTTCTTACACATTTCATAGAATTTGATACATACACAATCACCCACATACAATCACAGAATTTGTGAATTTAGAGAGTTCTATTTCTTTTTTAATCTGTGTGTATTTTATTTATTTTTCTTAAATGATTTCAATGTCTTCTTCCAGAATAATACTGAATAGAAGTGAAGGGAACTAGCACCCTTGCTTTATTCCCATTCTTGGGGAGAAAGTGTTTAGTTTTTCACCATTAAATATTACTTGCAGGTTTTTCAAAGGTGCATTTTAGCAAATTAAGCAAGGTTCCTACTATATAGATAGGATGTAGGTATGGATACAGATCACAGATGATACATATAGAAATAGAGATTAAAAAGCATGCATGTGAGTACAAAAGACACCAGGAACACCTGGAAAATGATGATGTTTAACTGAAGCAGTTAAAGGAACAATATTTGAAGAGATGCTAGCTGACAATTTTTAAAGTCATCTAAAGACATCAAGTCGCATCAAATCTCAAGCAGGAAAAATATAAGGGGAACCACATCTAGGCATATCATAGTCAGACTGATGAAAAAGAAAAAGAAAGAAATTAAAGCACAACTGGTGATAAAGGAAATATTTCCTTCAAAGGATTCCTTATCAGGCAGAGTGGCCTTTTCACCTGAAACCAGGGAGGCCAAAAGCCAGTAGCATGGCATTGTTAAAGTGCTGTAATGAAATGTTATCAAATGAAAATTCTTTACCAGCTAATATATGGCCTGTAAAAAAAATAAAAAAAAAATAAAAAAGGAAACCTAAAAGGCGAAATAAAGTCTATAGAATAAAACACAATAAAATCGTGACAGTCTTGGGTAAGCAAAGGATGTTAAAGCAGACGATGATGCCCTAACCATTAATGGAAAGACTTATGATTAGACTACATTAAAATGAAGACTTCCCTTCACCACAGGATGCCATTAATGAGTGAAATGCAAGACATGGAATGGGAGAAAGTATTTCCAACACCTTTACTCAACTAACATTTTTATCCAAAGAACGTAAAACTCCATAAGCAACAATGAAAGGGAAGACCCCCCTCATTTTTTTAAGTGAGCGAATGATCCAGATAGGCACTTCACTAAAGAGAATATAAGATTGTCCAATAAATGCAAGAAAATAGCACCCCCATCATTAGTCATTGAGAAAAGGCAAAGTGAAACCACAGCATGATTCCACCACACATACTCATCAGAATCCTTGGGTAAATAAATTATGGCATACTTATGCAGCAAAATACTATGCAGCAACTAAAATGAGCAATATACTGCTATACACAACAATCTGGAGAGCTCTCACACACATTATGTGGAGTAAAAGAAGCCAGATAAAAAGGAATGTAAATGACTGCACTTATACAAACTGAAAAACAGGCACAACCAGTCCCCAATAGGTAAGTTTGATTAGTGGTGATATATGCAAGAGGAAAGGATGACTTCTGGGATCTGGTCTCATCAAACGTTCTTCTCTGGATGTTTGTTATGTGGACGTACACATATGCAAAATTTATTCAAGCTGTTCATTTAAAATCTCTTCGTATCATGTGTATTATATTTTAATAAAAATGGCAACAAAAATTGAGATGAAGCCACATAAAATACCCTATTTTAATATATTGTGTTCCAATCCAGGCATTCAACAGGGAAAGATTAAAAGAAGCAAAAACGAACTTGGTAAACATACATTTATTTCTCTCCATAGATAAAACGAAGGAAATACATCATAATAACAGAAGAGAATATGATGAGTGCTTTGAAAAATATTTTAAATTTTTTGTGAATACCATCTATTATCATGGTTATCACAATGTAAATGTTATTTCTGTTACAAAGATAATTCATCCTCCCAAGCACCAACTGTCTAAATTTTCTGAAACTAATGTTGACGTTTTGAATGCTTAGTATATTCCAGACTCTGTAATAAGCATTTTCAATGCATTACCACAATTTATAGTCTCAGCAATCCCATGAAGTATGTACAGGTACTATTATTAGGGCCATTGTACACATGAGGAAATTGAAATTTAAATAGGCTTAGCAACTTGAGCAAAGTTAAGCACTAACATGTGCCAGGTCTAGATGATCAGGGCATACTTGTCATGAGTATAATTAAAAGCACTCAACCAACAGTTGCTGAAAAAATGAACCAGGTTTCTCACCTCTTCATCTGTGCCCTGTGCTTGTAAGAAAGCATCTTATTTCACAAAGGGGAACCCTAAAATATAATGGAAAGTTGGACTGAGCTTGAGATTGGGGATGAATACGATAGTTCATTGCTGATACAGTATGCGTTAAGCATAGTGATCCTCATAACTGTCTTGATTTCACTTTCTGTTGACTCATCCATTCAGCAAGGATTTATTGAGCCTCTACCATGTAGCAGAGCAGGGAATGTGATGGCAAGCAACAGAAACCAATTTCCTCCTCTAGCATAGCTAACAGTCTGGGGGAGAAGACAAATAAGGAAGGAAACAAGGCAGGACAGAAGATGGAAGGAAGGAAGGAAGGAAGGAAGGAAGGAAGGAAGGAAGGAAGGAAGGAAGGAAGGGAGTCTAGAGAGTGATAAAGGCTATTAGTAATAGCAAAGTAAAGGGTTAAAGACCACAAGTCTAGTTTAGTGAGAATACCTAAAGGAAAGTTCTCTAAAGAGGCGACCTGTGTGACACGACAGAGCCAGGCACACAAAGACTGAGAAGCGTGCATCCCATGAAGAAGGAGTAGCAAGTGGCAAGGGTCCCAGGTTCTTCACTGGATAAGTTTGAAGTGCTCTGAGAAGGTCAGTATTCCTAATGCATAGTGGGAAAAGGTGCTCTTCAGTACTGACATTTAAAAAACGTTTTATTTACTTATTTGAGGGAGAAAGAGAGCAGGAGCAGTGGGGAGAGGGAGAAGCAGGCTCCCCACTGGGCAGGAAGCCCAATTCAGAGCTCAATCCCAGAACCCCGGGGTCATGACCTGAGCCAAAGGCAGATACTTGACTGACTGAGCCACCCAGGTAACCCTCAAAATCAAGCTTTTTAAAATGTTTGTTTTGGTTGTATGTAGAATATTGTCTATGCTCATCGTGATCGAAAGTCTGGTTTACCAGTATTACTTGGCAATAGTCAGTCTCTGCTGTATTATGAATTAATGAGCTCTGGCCCTCAAGTCACATGCTTTGCTTAACAAAGCAAAAGCCCTGAAATTTGTTAGATGCACCAGTTCAAAGAATCAGTTTAGTGAGCAACTATGAACATGCCTCTTTGGATATAACTCCTCCCAAGCAGTTTATGAAAAGAGTACCTCTAACCACATACTATCCCTTATCCTGTTTTTCACACCTCAGTGCGGTCCCTGATACTTTACTGAAATAAAAATAAAGCCTGGTTCAGCAGGTCTGGGTGGGACCTGAGATTCTGCATTTCTAACAAATGCACAGATAATGTCTGCGCTGCTGGTCCGTGAGCCATACTTTCCATAAGAAGGCCTTGGAAGCCTTCTAATAAATAAAAATTTGTTTTCCACAGATATTTAAGTACCCATATATTTTTAGTGTCTATCAGAATGACATTTTGCTTCTTCACCTGGCTCCAGTTCTGATAATTAAATTAAATAACATGTGTACACATAATACATGTCCAATTAATATTATTTTTATCCATTGTAAAGTTAACCGCCTCAAATAGAACTTGAATTACTGACGAGAAAACTATTAAAATCATCTCTTGGTAAAAACACAGTCTTAAACACATGGACTTCTCATGTCTTTATATACAAAGTGCACTCATTTAACATATGGCGCACTCTCTTTGTGTTCACCACTATGTTAAACACTGAGAGAACAGAAACAAGTTTACAGCATAGCCTATTCCCTCAAGTGAGATCAAGGAGGCCTAATGTTCGCTCCCTGTTCTACATCCCACCACAAGCAGGCCAGAGGAGGGACGAGACTGATCCAAGCCACCCACTACCTTGATTCCGCTATGCCCAGGCCAGTTCACAGGGTACAAGGGCGATGGACTTCCACCTTTCCCCATTGTGCTGTTTCTTGCTTGTGGCAACCTTCTGGGGAATAGATAAGGCAATTACATGATTTATTGATCATATAGACCTGTCCAAAGGCAGTGGAAGGAGCTACAGGGCTGTTTCTCCAGTTCTAAGATGCACATGCTTGAAGACACACACACACACATTTTTGAAGACTCTTCATTCTTTTGTATCTTTCCTGCCTCCACCTGGGTTTCCACTTGGGACTGATCTTGAGACACTTTCATATTCCAGCTCATCTTTTTGTCAAACAAGAGGTTTGATAAAAGAATCTACCTTAGGGGCGCCTGGGTGGCTCAGTTGGTTGGGCGACTGCCTTCAGCTCAGGTCATGATCCCGGAGACCCAGGATCGAGTCCCACATCGGGCTCCCTGCTCGGCGGGAAGCCTGCTTCTCCCTCTCTCACTCCCCCTGCTTGTGTTCTCTCTCTGGCTGTGTTTCTCTCTGTCAAATAAATAAATTAAAAAAAAAAATCTACCTTGCTCAGTGTCCCAACAGCCCTTCTTTGATGGTAATGAAAATACTAACTGATTTCCTCCTAAGTGAGCAAAATGTAATACTCTCAAAATTGTGCAAAAGAAAAGCCTGGTTTATTTTCATCTATTGGCTGATTTAAACTGACCTTTCTTACACACTTTAAATTCTATGGTGTGTGTGTATGTCTGCACATGCACACGTGTGTATTTTTAGAAGTAAATCTACTTTTAGAATATGATTTGAACTTGAACATAATCATATTTTTTATTAAGAATGTTACTACTCATCAGTTTACTTTTAACACCTATAATAGTCAAGAAAGGCTTCAGGAAAGAGACAGAACTTTGAGTAAGCCTTAAAAAATACTAAGACTTCAGGGACGCCTGGATGGTTTAGTCAGTTGAGCATATAACTCTTGGTCTCAGCTCAGGTCTTGATCTCAGGGTCATGAGTTCAAGCCGCACACTGGGCTCCACACTGGGCACAGAGCCTACTTAAAATATATAGATGATGATAGATAATAAAAATAAAAATAAAAATAATAATAATAATAATACTTCAGAGGACCCAACTGGGGACAGAACTTGTGATAAGTTCTTGGTAAGTGGAAGAGCAAGACAGCCCCGGTAGTAAAATACATCTAATTAAAGCAAATGGTATATATTAAGATGGAATAAAGAATAGGTTTAATAGAATGAATGAGGCCACATTAGGTAAAATTTTAGATTGAGTCAGGAAAAGAAAATATTCTGTTTTGATTTCAAGGACTGATGTGACATAAATAATGTTTATGGAAAATGAAACCTAAATTTATGGAAACTTAAATTTATTGAGATAATTTAGAAATAACATAACTTGGACCCAGACTAGACTTTAAAATTAGAGAAAGGGATGATAAAAGGGAAGGCAATGAATTACTGTACATAGATTTGCTATATGGATGACAGATGCCACCTGAGATACCCAGCAACTTCATGGGTACTTCTGAGATACTTATTTTCCATAATTCAGACAGCTTTTGGGTGTGTGCATGTCTCTGGGACTGGAATGTAATAAGCATCTCAGTTCTAAAGAAATCAAGACAAATGTGTAGATTGGGATAGTCAAAATACCAGATAGCTAGAGTCTTTGAAGCATTTGATTCAGAATTTGACCTTAATGGATTCTCAACACCTTTTGACTATACACTCTTCTATCTCCTATTACCAGAAGACTCGTGTACAAGAATCTTGATTTTTCTGTGCCCTATGTTTAAGTATAAGATATTAGTGCTTTCACGCAAGTCTTAGAGATGTGTTTTCAATTTGCCATTGCCCTGCTGAAAGCAAAAGGTGAATCTAAACTCCTGACATTTCCTACCTTAATTTTCACATAATAATACCAAACCACATATAATTTACTACATACTCTTCCAGACTCTTTCTCTTCCATACATAATATCCTGCTCACCCATTTGCCTAAAATGTCCTTCTTCCCCATTGACTTTCTTTATGTGTCTACTCCCTATTGATCGATTCATCTTTCCTAAGATAAAAGTTACTCCTATTTTTATCTCTCTATTCTTTACTTCTGTAACTCCTATTGATCAATTCATCTTTAGAATTCATCTTAGCCTTGACACCCTCTGACCTTCCCTACTGCATTCAGGACTGCAATTAGATGTTGCTCTCTCACAATGTATCACAGTGACCTCTTTGTGAGTCTTCTCCATGAATTCCTTAACTGAAAAGATTCTTTGTATTCTCAACACATATTAGAGTACCTAGAAAACAGTGCTCAATGAAGATTTGCTGATGGGATGCCTGGATGAGTGCCTGTGTTCCTTGTTATTACTAAAATCATGACCACTGTAAATATGAATAGCAGTCCCATCTAACTTCTTCTGTCAAAATTTGGAACTCCAATCTCATAGTGAAATTTCTGTAATTCCTATCACATTCTGAAACTGTGAAGTTCTAGCAGAAGCTCTGTTTTCAGGGATTTGGAAAACAACTATGTAGAACAGCATGAGCAAAACATGAATTTTTCCCCAAGAAAAACTTTCCAATAATCTAAGACAGAAATCAATCTTCAAGAATAATTTCAGAAAAACCAGCAACTCTAGATAGATACCTAAAGAACAATATAAATGTCTGAAGACACCAGAGATACAGTATAGTGCAGTGGTTTAAGATTCAGACTCCCTTACATTCTTAGATTCTGTCCAAAAGTGAGACTGTCTTGATTAGAATTCTCCTTCTGACAATCACTAACTGAATGAAACCAACAACATGTAATTTTTCTGTGTCTCAGTTTTCTCCGGAGATGGAATTAATAATAATACCTAGCTCCTGGAATTGTTACAATTCAATGTGTTACTGTCTATTCAAAGCATTTAGAATACCACCTAGAGTCATCATTCAGTCAATATTTTGGGAAGATGTGCTGGTGGTGATACCAGTATACTATTCTTAATGTTGGGAAAAGTATATATATGAAAAAAAAAACAGTTGGAAAAGTAGACTACACCTGGAGATCCAGGGTCAAAAAGAAATGAAGTTCAATTCACTGACTTTCAGTTAAGATACTTGAGACTATATTTTAACAAGTTATTGATGCTCACCGCTATTGATTATCTTGTTATATAGGTAAATGTGAAACAAGGGAGAAGCAAACATCATGTATTGCCTAAAAGGAATGAAATTTTAACATATCCAACGGCTATAAATACAGCAAAAATCTGTCCTAAATGCTAGGAATCATTTTCAAATTTTGAAGCCCGAAAAATAGCAATACCATGAATCAATGAACTCTCATGGTGCACCAAGTGCTGTAGTAAGTTGTATACAGTTGTATATGACTGTGAAACAGGACAACAGTAGGAAAAGTAATGAACAAAATGTAAACAATAATATTTCCCCAGGACTTGCCTTTCTGACCTGTCTCTGCTTCACCAAAATGCCTGTTCTCTACCTGGCCTTGGTGTGCTGAAAACTGCTTATAATTTAGTCCAGCGTCTTTCAGATATGTCATGCTCACATTCCCCTCCACTCTACCTACAGCATTGTTGTCTGGGGCCACGCTGACTACGCCAAATTCCTGTAAAATGTCACTCTCCGTAAGGTCAAGGACCTTATCTTCTTTTGCTTTCCTTCCTCAACTACCATACAGATGAAAAAGCTGCGTGTTTGTACTCCTAGTTTTCCCACTTAGAACTACACTTCATACCACTTTTTAATACTTTTGATGGATTTGGTTTAATTTTTTTTCTGCTACTGTCAAGTATTTATTGGCAATGTATATTGATCTTTGTGCTATAAATCATGATCTCTTCCTTTAAGGCTCTCAAAATAATTCAAAAGACAAAAGGTATATGCAGAACATTTTGGATGTTCACATAAAAATTCTAATTATATGATGGTCATTTAGTAAGTCATTGATTCATCCAATAAAATTTTAGTAAATATTAACCAGACATTGTGAGATCAGAGAATAAAAAATGACAGGAAGGATTCCTTTCTTCACAGAACTTACTTGTTAGTAAGAGATAAAAATGATGAAATGAGAAATGTTCATAAAACATGAGCAGTGTCACAATAGGGAAAACACGGTAGCTAAGAGAACACGTGGAAGGACAACTAACCAAAGTCATAGTTCAAGGGTGGAGCTTGTTTGCGGCTTGTACCAGAGACCGAAGAGAACAGTGATGAAGACAAGACAGAGATGTATTTCACTTTCATGTGGATATTTAAAGACAGACAGTGGCACAGCAATGTTCCATGCATCCACCAGGGAGCCACGCCTCCTTCTTGCCACCACACTGTACTTAGTGCACTACCGCCAACACCAAGATGGCTGCCTTCGGTAGAGGAATCATGAGCACTCCAGCCAATGGGAAGGATGCAGGGAATAGAGTGTGCATTCCACAAGTCACACAGCTATATCTCTTTGGGCAGTAACATGATCCATCCCACCTAGTCCCAAAGGAGTTCCACCCCCTTTAGCTATTTATTTATTTATATCAGTGTACATGATATAATAATTATGAGGTGATGTTATTATAATTACAATATAAAGATATTTATACAGAGGCCTGGATATCAGGTTGCAGCATGTGTGTGTGACTAGATAAATAAATGAGGGAAAATACAGAAGTCTGCCCATGATGTGGTGAGAATGACAATGCATTTCCATGTTCTTCTTCTAAACCATGTTTATGTTTATGATTCATAACCATCACCCACTTGAATCATGAGAAAAACAACAAATTCCAACTGAAGGACTTTCTGCAAAGACCTGATCAATACTCAAAACTGTTAAGGTTATCAAAACATGGAAAAAACTGAGAAACAGAGTTTACTAAGGACACACAATATAATGTGGTATTCCGGACAAGTTCCCAATACAGAAAAAGGACATTTGGTGAAAACTAAGGAAATCTTAATACAGTATGGCCTTTATCTAGCAAGAATGTATCAATATAGGTTCACTAATTGTGACAAGTGTGTCATATTTGTAAGATATTAATAAGAGAAACTAAGTATAGAGTATATGAGAATTCTGTACCATCTTTGCAATTTTATGTAAATTTGAAATGATTTTAAAATGAGAAGTTTATTTTAAAGCAGATAACTAACAGCCCTAAATAAAGTACTACTGAAAAATAATTTAAATATTTAGACCTATGGAGTTCATGTTTCTATAAGTTACCTCTGTATATTTCTGTTTTGTGTCACTCTTGGGTTCGTTTCTCCTCTAAAGAACCCCTCTTAGTATTTCTTGTAGTGCTGGCTTGGTGGTTGCATAATCTTTTAGACCTTGGCGGTCTTGGAAGCTCTTTATTTCTCCTTCCATTTTGAAAGTCAACCTTGCTGAGTACATTATCCTTGGTTGCATATTTTTGTCTAACTTCCTGAATATGTCTTGCCAGCCCTTTCTGGCTTGCCAGGTTTCTGTGGAAGGTCTGACGTTATTCTGATGGTCTTCCTTCTATAGGTAAGGGATCGCTTTCTCCTAGCTGCCCTTAAGACATATTCTTTGGTTTTATGATTCGAGAATTTTACTATTATGTGCCTGGAAGTTTTTCTGGCCTCATTGATCTTGGGGGGTGTCCTCTCTACTTCTAGGACATGAACATTTGTTTCATTCCTCAGATTTGGGAAATTTTCATCCATGATTTGTTCAACAATATTTTCTAGGCTTCTCTCTCTCTCAATTCCTTCAGGGGTTCCAATAATTCTGATATTGGAGCATTTCATGGCATCATTTATTTCCCTTATTCTGTTTTCATGGGATTTTAGCTGTTTGCTCCAAGACTTCTCTTGCTCCTCCTCTTAACCCATCTGTCTTCTAAATCACTGATACGATCTTCAGCTTCACTTACTCTGGCTGTTAGCATATTTAAATTAGATTGCATCTCATCTAAAGCCTTTCTAACCTCAGCTTTCACTTCTGTTAATATGGCTTCCACTTTGAGACTAATGTTCTTTTCTGAATTGACTATTGCTTGGACTATTGCTGCCCTGAATTCCATATCTGTCATATTGTTTATGTTCATTTCCAGTAATTGTTCTTCTTCTGTTGGGTGTTCTTTCTCTGAGTCATTGTGGCGAGGAGTGGTTGAGGGGGTGTATGGCTAGATATATCAGCCACTATCTAGGTGGATTGGTCATTGGAAGGTTTTGGAGCAACCAGAGTTCACCACCGAAAAGGGAGGAGAAAGAAAAAAGAAAACGGAAGAGAGGAAGCAAGAAAAGACACCCCTGCCAGAGCGGGGCCCGGTGATAGGATTTATATGGTACAAAACTGTAGAAAGAGCCAAGGTGCCCATCAACAGATGAATGGATAAAGAAGATGTGGTCCATATATACAATGGAATACTACGCCTCCATCAGAAAGGATGAATATCCAACTTTTGTAGCAACATGGACTGGACTGGAAGAGATCATGCTGAGTGAAATAAGCCAAGAAGAGAAAGTCAAGTATCACATGGTTTCACTTACTTGCGGTGCATGAGGGGTAAACTGGAGGACAGTGGGAGAAGGAAAGTAAATGGGAACTAGGGTAATCTAGGGAGGGAAACGAAACAACAGAGACTTTGGACACAGAAACAAACTGAGGGACTTGGAGGGAGGGGGGTGGAGGG
>PITA01029906.1:0-17250 GCA_004023965.1 Spilogale gracilis | reverse complement strand
ATTGGATGATGAGTATTAAGGAGGGCATGTGTGGTGATGAGCAGTGGGTGTTATATGAACTAATGTATCGTTGAACACTACATCAAAAACTAATGATGTGCTATATGTTGGCTAATTGAACATAATAAAAAAGTAAAAATAAATCTTTAAAAAGTAAATAAAATAAAATGCAACTTTTAGTTTAAAATAGTTATTTCTATCCCATATCCTTGTCTGACCTAACATGACTTCCTAGTGTGGGTCAGCCTCCTTTGGGGAGCTGTAGATGAGAAAGAAATGTTGTCCATGGAAGAAAGAATATAAAAGCCAGACTATAAAGAAGAGTCATGAAAATGATTCCAAGAAGTTTGGATATTACTCTATTGTGAGGAAAAACGGCATAATAAGGTCAATGTTCCTTAAAGAAAAATTTTCTCTTCACTGTGGAAAATGGGTTAACATGGAAATATTAAAGACAAGCAAAAGAGTGGGCTATTATACCAGTTCAATAATACTGAAAGACAAAAAGTAGAATAAGTTAAAGGACATCATCAGAAGACAAATCAGACAAATTCAAAATGTGGAATATTCTAAAATACAACTGACCTAGTCTCTCCAAAAGATATTTTTATGGGACAAATAGGAAGATTAAAAGTTATTTAAGAGTAATAATAATCAAAGGAAAAAAATAATGTTTGATTGGATCCTGACATCCCCTCAAATAAAATACATTTGTGGGACTATGGAGGAAATTTGATTATGGAGTGTTTATTAGATGACTTTAGGAAATTATTTTTAATTTTATATCATAGTGGTTATGTTTCTATAAGAAATCACTTTATGTTGAGAATTGTTTGAAGTATTTAGGGATGAATATCACGATTTTTGTAATGTACTCTGAAATGATTCAGTGAATGGCGTCCCTGACTGACTCAGTCCGTTGAAATCCAACTCTTGATTTCAGCTCAGGTCATGACCTCAGGACCATGAGATCAAACCCAAGGTGCGGTTCAGTGCTCGGTGTAGAGCCTGCTTAAGATTCTCTCTCCTGGGGCACCTGGGTGGCTCAGTGGGTACAGGATCTGCCTTAGGCTTGGGTCATCATCTTGGAGTCCTGGGATGGGGCCTCGAATAGAACTCCCTGTTCAGCAGGGAGTCTGCTTCTTCTCTCCCTTGGCCCTTCCCTCCTCCCTGCTCATGCACTCTCTCTCAAATAAACAGACAAATAAATCTCAAAAAAAAAAGATTCTCTCTGTCTCCTTCTGCCCCACCCCTATGTGTGCATGCAGGGGTGCATGCACACACCCTTCCTCCCCAAAAAATTTATATACACATATTATAACACATTATATAACAAAAATCAAAATATTGAAAATATTTTTGGAGGTGGCACTGTATCCTGCTTATTTTATTACTCATTATATTTTTAATATATCTGAATCAATTAATAACAAATAGCCTACTTTAAATAAGCTATTTCATTAGTTTATATTTTGGAAAACCTCAAAATGCAAGGGATAAGCTGAAGAAAAAGAACACAGAAAGGATATGAAGAGTGTTTTGGAAGACAGAAAGAGATATCAGAAATAAGAATAATGCTAAAGTAGAGAATTTGATAAAGTGGGCACTATTTCAATTCAGGGCCTCAAAAGTATGCCTACATATTTTTGTCATTCTTCACAAGCCATTTTGAATTTTCAATATAAAGTCCATATATAATTATCTAAATATTATAATTTAAAAAATTATATAGAATTTGTGAGCCTGGTGATGGGTATTGAGGGCACAAATTGCATGGAGCACTGGGTGTGGGACATTAACAATGAATCTTGGAACACTGAAAAAATAAAATGAATTATTATTAAAATTATATTGAATTTAAATGCTTCATTAAAGATGAAGTTTTCAGAAACTTTACAACAAACTGCTAAGGAGGGCAGCCCCCCCCAATGTTTTCCTCATTTCCTCTTTACTTGGGTGTTTATTCATTTAGACTTGATCTGTACCTGTTCTCTTTCTGTTTATGAGTTCCAGCTTCTGATTTTTGTGAAATTGAAGTGTTTTATCTTCCAAGCACATCTTCCCAGGTCTTGAATAGCTTACATCCTAATACTCTAATTCTCAAAGGCTTATCTGCTACATTGATATCAGGGGTCCTTATGAAAGAAACATCAAGGACCATCAGGGTTGACAGTTAGACACAAATTATGGAATGAGGTATCTGTGAGACTTGAGAATTTGTTATAGTCTAGTACATCTGGGTTACTCCTTTCAAGTCATATCTAGGACAGTACTAACCATGAAGTCAATACCACTAACACGCATTTGCCACCAGGGTCTTTGACCTGTGTCACTTATTCTTAAAATGTTGTAGTGATACAGACACTCACATTGCCTTAATAACAGCTTATAATTGTCCTCTTCTGTTCACAGAAAGATTCAGTGAGCTGTGAAGCTTAAAGTAGCATTTAATTTCTAAAATAAAACTTTGACCAGAATAACAACACTTCACAGGGAATAGCAATACTGACCTTCTCTTTTTTATCTTTTTGTTAGAATAAAGGCAGTTTAGAAATCAAATTGTATTCAGTGCAGTCTCTCAAACTATAAATGCCTAAATAAGTTTAAGGTACTACAAATGACACAAAACATAACATGTTGTTAAAAATCCAAAGCAATAAAATAGAGTTAAAATTGTATCTGCCTGAAAACTGTTTCAGGAGGTGGATCCTACAAATTGCTATTTTGTGACATTCTCTGAGAGAAGACATAGGTCCAACATAAAGCCATGGAAATACAGTGTGGTAATTTTTAGGTCCAAGACAATTTCTCAGTGATTATTTAAATGCTAGAATATATAAATATCTTTCATTCATTTCTTGAATAAAGAAGAAATAATCAAACCAGAGAGCCCCCATTGTTAGTTAATGCAAGACTATAAATCCTCTACGGGAAGATTGTATTAGGACACTTGTAGAAATGATCTATTACACAAAATAAAAAAAAATTGATAGTATGTTTAAAACACTATTCACGCAAAATACAACTAGTGTAAACATATTCAAGAACTTTTATACTCAGCAGCAAAAAATAATAATTAGCCATTTTTTTTAAAAAAACATTGCATTGTGCAGCTTCTATCCAAATAGAATTAACATAAAATTTGAGCCATTTCACTTACAAAGGAAAAAAAATCTGATTCTAAGAATACATTATAAAATGTTTACTGAATAAAATCTGTTGGTAGCTAGGAAAATAAAGGTAACACTTTTTTTTTTTTGTAATGAGATTTTTCCTTAGAAAATCAATCTTAGGTGAGTCAGGCAAACTGCAAAAAAGACAGATCATGACAGCACATTGAACATGCCCTATAATTCAGCTAACTGCTCAAAAGAAAGAGAGAGCACGATAGAACCACAAGGCTTTCTCTTGTGTGTCCTTAGAAGCGAGTCATCAGGGTCTACCCATGGATGTGTGCTCATCATTGTTATAAATCCAGAAGATAAATTCTAGCACAAAGTATTTCACAAAACACCAGTCATTTTCTCATTTGCTTTTTCTTTCTTTCTTCTTCTTTTTTAACTCCAGGATCATGATCATAAATGTGTTAAAATAGTCTCTGCTGACTTTGTGGGCTGTTTATGCTCAAATAATCCCCTAATAGTCTTTACTCTATTATAGCAATCCACCATTTGTTACTTTTAAAATAATTCCTTCACAGGTTCTTTTTTTGCTTTCTCATCCTAAAGGAGAGGGAATGATAATTTTCTTTTTGCTATTTTAATACAGATAGGGTAGGGTACTTTTAATAATAACCTCTATTTTCCTTGAATTTAACTGTTATCATTAAATCAGCAGTATTACTACTGTTAGCTTCGGGGTTATTATTTTAAATGATTATTGATTCTGATGTTGGGGTTTCATTTCCGACATCCTTATATTAAAAGGAGCCTGAATTAAGTTGTATATGCTGGGCGTCTTTATAGGTTTTATAACTGACATGGATGTTCTAGTGTGTTTCAAAACAGATCAGTAGCAATGTCAAAGCTAAATTCATAATTACTAATTCCACGTGCTGGGAAAAAAAGAAAAAGAAAAGAAAAGGGAGATATTAATAGCTATCAAGTAACTTTCATATGCTCATAGCAGCTTGGATTTTGTTTATCCTTCTTTCCATTTTTATAATGAAAATCCTTCCAGGTCAAATAACTGGAAAATGGTAATTCCTGATTTCATCCAAAATTTTATCTTACTCAGAAGTCCTGATCTCTTTATTTCAAAGCAGCAGCATCTTTTCCACTTCTCTTCTTCTTCATCTTTTTCTTTCTCTACCCTCTTCCTTTTCCTTTCCCATCCTCCAATATTCCTTTTTGTCTTATCCCTTCCTACATGAAATCCTTCCAACATCCTTCCTTTACCTCGAGCATTCTCCACAACAAGAAAGATTTGGGGATGAAGCAGAAAAACAGATGAAAAAAGACTACAACAAGAACTTTAAAACTATTTCAAATGATTTGTAAGCACAGAAAAAAAAAAAGAGTTGAATAAATAAATTTACAAAAGTGATCCAAACATTACTTCACCTTCATCACTTACCAAAAAATAAATAAATAAATAAACTGACTTATTTACATCAATGAAAAGACCCTTAAAATCATAAGAACTGAAATTATTAATGTGTGTGTTATCTTTCCTAAAGTAACAATACCCTGGATTCCCAGATTTTCATCCTGTTACTTACACGGACATTTGAAATTTGATAGTACACAACACTCAGTATCCCCAAACTCTCCATGCTCTAGGTTGTATGCTCTAATGTCTCTCTTTATCTAGTTCCTTTTACATGCAATTCTGTAATTTCTTTTTCTTCTAGTTATAATACTGTTCATCTCTCAAGTTTCAAGGCAAATGTCTGCTTAGTATTCTCCTATCATCTAGCAGCAAGTAATCATTTCTTCCTTTATGTTTTTATTGAATTTATGCTGAATATCTTCTATATGCTCCTCCAAACCTCCCCTCCTTCCTTCTCTATTGTGCCAGTGTACCTGAGCTACATGGCTAGACACTCTTGTCTCTTGATTCCAGTTGGTATCAGCCAATATGGAATAATGACTTAACAGGGGGAAAGAGGAAGAGAGGTCAGAGTATTTATTCCCCCCAACTCCTTCACTGCATCACTTTTATTAAGCAAAAATCTCTTAAATTAAAAACTCCTCTGAGTCCTAATGACCATTTCCTCCCTCTGCATCTTCAACTCAAAGGTAGTAACAGTGTTACCTTGCCTTGCATACAACTCTGGATATCATCCTTCATTATGTTCATTTCAATGACCCAATTATCATTCCCTTCTTCTTTCTTGCTGGGACATGGATACTATTTTATTTGTATCTATAGTGTACATGTACAACATATTTTAAATAATTATGTAAACATTTATTTTCCCTCCAAAAGTAAGGTCTTTGAAAAAAATCTTATATGTATTTATGTCTTCTGGCACATATAAGTGTCTTCCATATATTAAGCACCCAGCAAATGTTTTTTGAGTTGAGGACATTTACTCTGAGATGTTTGTTCTTTCATAAAAGGTAAAGAACAAAAGTTCAAGCCCTTGCTTTGGAGGCTAACATTTATCAACTTATGGGCTTTACATATGCAATTTATTTTCTTTCTTAAATCACCTTTAGACATTGATGGAATTATGTCAGCTATTGGTGAATGCAGAAAACATTTAATGAAAGGTCATGGCCATGATTAGAGAATCACTGCACTAAAGGGCACTGAATGAAATTTCATGTTATGTTCTATGGAAGATTAATTTAAATGATTTTCTCTATTGTCAAAAGATTTTTTTTCTGATGATACCCTATGAGCTTGGCTGAACTGTGTGCCGTTATGAAAGAAACAATCATAACAGTTTTGTGATGGAGAAAATAATGCGAGGGATGGCAACAGCCAACTTCAATTACAACATTCTTGTAACAGTTCAATATGTGACATCTATAAAAAACAGATCATAGTGAATATGTAGATTACTAAGTACTGTAAAACTGTAATGCCTTATTTTTTAGGTGTTATCCTAAAACAAGTTCTTTGGATTTTTACTCACATGCACACACACACACACACACACACACATACACACACACATTCCCCACACACACACACACACCAACTCCAAATAGTCATTTAACATTTATTAGGCAGAATACTCTGTTACTCTTTAATAAATTTGTAATCTCCTGGGGAAAATAATAGACATAACATTTACATGACAATACTAAGGAGAAATAAACCTTTGCTATATCAAAAAAGAAATCACAGAATAGGCATGCTTATTGGCCAAGTAAATAGGAAAGGTATTAATCATTACAGGACTTTATAGCTTAATTGTTAGAACAGGTCATGCAGAAGAGGGAGTTTAAAATGCAGACTAAAGGTAGAGAAAGCTGAAGGAATATCTTCCAAAGTAAGAAATACAAAAACATGGAAGTGAAGATTAGGCTTGTTTAGAGAATAGCAATTATGACTAGAAATGAATACAAAAATAAACATCTGGCCAATAAAGTAGCTTAATCTCAATTTCATTTTTTTTGAAAGATTTTATTTATTTGACAGAGAAAAACACAGCCAGAGAGGGAACACAAGCAGGGGGAGTAAGAGTGGGAGAAGCAGGCTACCTGCTGAGCAGGGAGCCCGATGTGGGACTCGATCCCCAGTCTCTGGGATCATGACCTGAGCTGAAAGCAGTGGCTTAACCAACTGAGCCACCCAGGCACCTTCGATTTCATTTTAAAAGGGAACAATAATAATATTTGAGCTAAGCACTGAAAGCTGTATTTTAAGAAGACAATTGCTTTGCAGGGCCCTAGATGTTTATTCATCTACCGACTACATTATTTGGACAAGTTACTTTATCTTTCTGCCTTAATCCCTTTAACTATAAAGAGCTATATGAACATCATCTACATATAAGGCCATTATATAGAACAACTTAAATAATCTTTTAACACACTTAGAAAAGTGTCTGGCACATTTTAAGCATTCAGTAAGTATTAACAGTTTTTATTATTACTGTTGGGTTGTTTTGGTGTGGTATTGGAAGTATTTTTTTTTTTTAAGATTTTATTTTTTTATTTATTTGACAGAGAGAAACACAGTGTGAGAGGGAACACAAACAGGGGGAGTGAGAGAGAGAGAAGGAGGCTTTCCGCGGAGCAGGGAGCCCGATGTGGGACTCGATCCTGGATCTCCGGGATCATGACCTGAGCCGAAGGCAGTCCCTTAACCAACTGAGCCATCCAGGTGCCCCTGGAAGTATTTTAAAAATGCAGAGGGAAGAAGAGTAGTCAGAGTACTTAAGTCATCCAATAATGAAGTAATAAGGGGCACCTAGGTGGCTCAGTGGGTTAAGCATCTGCCTTTAGCTCAGATCATGATGTGAAGGTATGGGGATTGAGCCCCATTTGGAGCCCCATATCAGGCTCCCTGCTGGGAGCCTGCTTCTCTCTCTCTGCCCCTCCCTCCTGCTCACTCATGCTTTCTGTCTGAAATAAATAAATTAATTAATTGATTTGAGGATTTAATAATAAGCAATAAAATCAGATATAAAGTTGTAGTGTTGATGTAAGATAATAAAGATGAATTGTCTGCATCATCCAAGTTAGTGGTAATTTGTTATGACAGCAATAGAAAATGAATATAGATGTTGGTCCCTGGAAGTGGAGTACTACTGCAACAAGTACCTACAAGTGTGACTTCCTTTGCAGTTGATGGATGAAGCTGGATGTATTTTGAGGAGCATCATCTGAAAAGCCTAGACTGCGGGGAACCTGAGTGACTCAGTTGGTTAGGCGGCTGACTCTCAGGCTCCTGGGATCCAGCACTGCATTGGGCTCTACACTCAAGTGGAGAGTCAACTTGGAATTCTCTCTCCCTCTCCCTCTGCCCCTCCCCACACTCATGAGCGTTCTCTCTCTCTCTCTCTCTCTCTCTCTCTCTCTCTCATAAACAAATAAGTCTTTAAAAACAAGTAAAATAAATAAATACATAATAAAAATCCTAGATTGCTTTAAACAGACTTAGTAGAAATGTGGCTATTAATAACTATTGATGAGGACATGGAGGAAAAACAGGATATTTCCTTAGAGAACGCTTAAATAATCTTAAGTAGATCTCTACCTGATTCAGATGCTTTAGAGGATGAGATCTGAGACTTTTCAGCTGGTAAGATTTAGGTAGGATGTTGAACTTTGAGCTGATGCTGTAATAAGTTGAGACTTTTAGTGACATTGGAATAGAATATATTTTGCTGGTGGTAAAAATGTGAATCTTTGGGTCAGAGGGTGGACAATGATGGTCAGAATACAGGCCCAGTGATATCCATATCCTATGAATGTGCTACCTTATATGGCAAAAAGAAGTTTGTAGCTGTGATTACATTAAGCATCTGGAGATAGGAGACTTCTGGATAATTTGGTGGGCCCACAAGGTTCCTGATAAAAGCGAAAGGAGGCAGGAGTATAGGGTCAAGAAAAAGGTTCAAATGTCTTAGCTGCTGGCTTTAAGAGAGAGGAGTGGTCTATGAGCCAAAGAAACTGACAACCTCTAGAAGCCAGAAAACAAAAGAAACTGACTCTCCTCTAGAGATTCCAGAAGAAATGTACTGACTTCTGAAAGCCCTATTGACTCATTTATCTTAACCCAGGAAGATTCATTTCCCACTTCTGACCTCTATAAATCTGTATGTTTTAAACCTCAGGACATAGTTGGAAAAGAAAGGAAGAAAATAGTATGAAGATTCAGCAAAACTTGGTGACTGATTTGATATTAGAAAGTAGAAACAAATGGAAAAGTTAATAATGATACCACCATTTCAAGTCAGAGAGTAGAAGTGAATGTATCCTTTCACAGACATTTGTTAATTAAAACATTTTATTATTTTAAAAAGCCTCTCACCATTCTCATTACATATTGAAGTTCCACTCTCTGTTTTGTCTCAGTTACAACAATCTTGATTAATTTTGGTATTATCATGCTTATGCTGATATCTAATTTTTATGAAATAGCACTAAATTTGTGGTTCTTTTCATTATGATGTAAGGATTCACTTATGTGTTGAAAATGAGGCCCGAAACAGCAGGCACATTGCCCTCTAACTCTACAAGACAAAACTGAATAAAATAAACCTTAAAGTGAAGAAAAATTAGAATTTTCATTCACTTTCCAAATCCACTGTGCTTTTCATCACGGAAGAGCAGAGATTTAAAAGGGACAGAAAGAATATCTCCCCATGTCTGACCCCATAGTTCCATAGTACATATTCTAATCAGCCTTATAAGAGCTTGATTCTCCATTTCAGAAATCATCTTTCCTACATTTTCCAAAAGTGATTCAACAGACATTTTGTAAGTTAACGTAGCACACTGCTTCAATCAGGATTCCTCTACTTCACCACTAATGAAAGTTACGGAACAATTAAGAGAGAGAAAAAAAAAGATAAATTGGAAAGTAGAAATCTATATATAACTTAGGTGTTTGTGCCCTCTCCAGGAAGTACAAGTCTTTCCCACCACTCAGCTATCCTACAGACTCCTTGCCCAATGTGATTCTTTATGGATGTAATTATTCAATAGTTAGCCCAAGTATATTCTGAATAATTATTTCCTACTTTAGGAGCCATAATATAATTTTGACTTGTGCCTAAGTTTGTCTTCCTACCAGTAAGGTAAAAAAAACAAAGTTTTTGACACTTTAGTTATACACACTTAGACACAAACATACATACACAATATCAAACAATTGTTTAAATGTATCATAGGCAGAAAATTCTGTTAATCCTTAAGAAATTTATAATCCAGTTATTGTCTGTTGTTTCTGGGCAATTACGGCTAAAGTGATAACCCTCTTTATTTTCTCATCCAAAATTAAGAATGCCTGTTGTGACTGATTAAATTCCAAAGCAAAGAATTTTAACAAATCGTGAATATAGTCAGAAGAGTTTGATAGACTAAATTGTAAATATTAGTAGTTAAGATTACAGGGAAAACCTAGGAAGCCAGTATGAGGCTTGGGGGTAAAAATCATGGCTATGAACGTCAGACTGGACTAGATGTGAATCTCAGCTTTATCTGCTACTACTAGTGTTAACTTGGAAAAGTTAGTGACATTCTTTGGGTCTCAATTTTTTTAAGATTTTATTTATTTATTTGACAGAGAGAGAAAGATCACAAATAGGCAGAGAGGGAGGCAGAAAAAGAGGCAGGAGCAGGCTCCCCGATGAGCAGAGAGCCGGATGTAGGGCTCAATCCCTGGACCCTGAGATCATGACCTGAGCCAAAGGCAGAGGCTTAACCCTGTGAACCACCCAGATGCCCTGAGTCTCAGTTTTCTTATGTGTAAAATTTAAATTTAAATGATAATAACTACCTGGCAGAATTTTGTCTATACAACATAATAGCACATAATAAGTATTCAGGAATCTATTGTTACTTAGGTAACATTCTTCCCCACACTAAGTCATTTGAACAAATGATTATAGGACTTTTTTACCTTTGATTTAACATTGCACAAGCATAATAGACATGAAATGAAGAAGTGCTAAATTCAGTTTTGATGGTGCAATTAGCCCCAAATCTATAGTCATGTATGAAAATTTTCATATTAGTAAGGAAATATAGTTCTTTTGTTACAGAAAACATTTTCCTTTGATAAGAAAATATTCAAGATTATTCACCTAAAACATTCTCTGGTCAGTATCTTGAATCAAAAGTTGAATCACAGTAATATATTGTCTAGATGAAACATGAGAGACTTTGGACTCAGAAACAGAGGGTCTTGGAGGGGAGGGGTGGAGGGATGGGTGAGCCTGGTGGTGGGTATTGAGGTCACGTATTGCATAGAGCATTGGGTGTGGGTCATACACAATGAATCTTGGGACACTGAAAAAATAAAATAAAATAAAAAAATATTGTCTAGATAAATCTGAAAATCTGTCATGACTGGCATTTTGCTGTGTCTTAATGCTTTATAAGTACTATAAATATAAAGTTGCATGATTTTAAAATATCAGTCCCTTATTTAAAGTGAAAGTTTATAATAGCAGGACTTTTCAAAAGCAACCTGATACAAAATAATTTTTGTCTCACTTTCTTTTGTAACAAATGGCTACTGCATGTGGCCGTAGTTTCCTTTTTCATGTACTTATTGTTACAACCACAAATGTAAAAATTAGAGAAACCTATGGATACGCCATTTTAAGTTTTTATTTCTATCCATCACTGTTCATCAATGGTTCAACATAGAAAGATAACTATCTTAAGTCTTGCTTTTAACAGAAATTATTTTAACATCAAGCAATCTTTTATTCTGGAAAGTGTTTCCTACAATTACTTTTACTGAATGCTTCTAAGGTCCCACAGTGTACACTATTTGAATGTTGTAGGACCTAAGAGGGCTCCCAACATGGTATTAATTAGGGTCTGAACAATGCTGAATACCCTTATTTTTCTTTCACCCTTAATGAACCAAACTCACCTCAAGATCATATATGACTTATAAACTTCATGGATTTCTCAGATATTTTCTGCTGCACTTTTATATAGCTAATGTTTTCCCATCTATCTCATATTCATAACATTTCATTTTTTATTCCTTTATACTCCAGGAAAAACATAAATATTTTGAGAAAAAATTATCTGGTGCATGTATATGTGAGTGTTCATTTTTCAGTAAAATAATAAAATAATGAAAACATGTTATTTAGATTAATGTGTCTACTTTACTGAAGATCAAAATGCCCTATAACTGATTGCCTATAAATATTTCATAAGCAAACAGGAAAAGACAGGAAAAACTTGGGTTATAGAATCCTTTTGGGGGACACTTAGGTGGCTCAGTTGGGTAAGCTTCTGCCTTTGGCTCAGGTCATGATCCCAGGGTCCCAGGATCAAGTCCCACATCTAGCCCCATGTCAGCCTCCCTGCTCAGTGTAGACCCTACTTCTCCCTCTCCCTCTGCTTGTGCACTCGCTCTCGCTCTCTCTCATAAGTAAATAAAATCTTTTTTTAAAAAAAAAGAATCCTTTTTGGAATAATTTTACTAATTTTGATCATCTATGCTTCATTAAATTAAATGAATTTCCAATCTTGGTATCTGTCCCACCCTTTTTCCTTTGTGCTTTAATTCACTCCACCCAAACTGCCCGAAATACCAACCACTTTCTCTTCGTATTGCACTCATTTCTCTACACAGAGTTATGCCACATATTTGTTAATATATGCTGTGCAGTCAGTTCAAAGACACAAATTTAGCCATAGAAATGTAAGGTACCCCGAGAACAGCAAGTAAAATAATCATGGGCTCATTGAAATATAACACATAAAAGAAGACATAGCTACAAGTTAAATGAATGGAAAAGGTGCAAAGGAGATATAGACATGGTTCAAAATCATGTTGACCTGATTGGAAAAGTCAGAAGTGAGATTTGAAAAAGGAAATCAGTGCTATAATGTTCCATGTAAGAAAGTGATCTTAGAATATATAAGTATTAGACCTCAAGGAAACACTGAAACATGGAAAAGAAAAAAACTGAGAGTGAACCTAAAAGCGAAAGTTTAATGTAAATACTGAGATGACAGTTTTGTTGTTGGACATGGTAAAGGCAAACTGTTATTTTTAGATATGATAAAGGCCAACAGATGGTTTACGCTGCTAAGGATTATTGAATTTTGACGTTATGTAACCCTAAGCATATTTATTCAACACTGATGGGAAATGTTCCATAATGGAAAAAAAACACATAATATTCAATCAGAAGCCAAACAAGAATTAGAAGTAAATCAGACACATATTAGAGGACAAGATAAATACAAATGTGCATATCCAAATACACCCGGTGCAAATTAGATGAAATATTATAGGATTCACTACTGCTTTCTAAAAACTAGACATGTTGACCTGAGGACAGCAAAACTTTTAAATACTCTTAATAAGTATTTCATGATATGGCGGAGTTGCTCTATTATTCAAAGCTTGTGAGTTGGTAGAAAGATAACCTGACTCATCAGCCTCAGTTTCCTTACAATTATATTTGTAAAAGTGATTTATAATTGAAACTCTGTGATCCAATATTATAGAACAGTACCGTGTATGTGGAATCCAAAACTCAACAGCTGTTGAGAAGGAAGAAGAAATTACACTTCCTAAAGATATTGATTTCATTCAGATAACATTAATCAAGGAAATAAAAATCTCATTACCTCTCCAAGTTATTTGACGTAGATAAAATTCAGTTTTAGATAGAGTTTTAGATAATGTTGATAGCTTTATATAGGGTTAATGGTATCTAAGGACGCGTTAATAGTACACGGCTTAAAAGGCTTTGAGGGGGATGAGCTAAATGGGTGATAGATATTTTTTTTAAAGATTTTATTTATTTATTTGACAGAGACACAGTGAGAGAGGGAACACAGCAGGGGGAGTGAGAGAAGGAGGCTTCCCGATGAGCAGGGAGCCTGATGTGGGGGCTCTCCCCCAGGACCCTGGGATCATGACGTGAGCCAAAGGCAGATGCTTAACAACTGAGCCACCCAGGCGCCCCTAACTGGGTGATAGGTATTAAGAGGGTACTTGCTGTGATGAGTGCTGTGTGTTATAGGTAAGTGATGAGTCACTAAAGTCTATTCTTAAAATCAATATTACACTATATGTTAACTAACTAGAATTTAAATAAAATCTTTTTTAAAAGGCTTGAAAAGTTTACATAAAATGAGATACATATTTCTGACTCAGACAAAGGCTTAAAGAAGATGCTCAATAAATGTCACTTTCTTAACACTCTGCCTGTCCCTCATATGTGCACTACCTCTGTTAAGAGGGTCTGTATGTCATGCAATAACATGTAGCCTCTTAAAGTAAGCTCTTAATATACTGAACCATTCATTTGACTTCTTTACATTGTAGCCAGTGGTATGGGGTTTCTGACTATAACTCTCTTTGGATTTTCTTTTACCCCAGGTTGTTATAAATGGCATGCCAAATTGTTTTACATGCTATATCTATAATTCAAAGAAGGAAAAGACATTTAATCCTAGTCAGAGAAATTTGATATGCTCTTCCAAGTTTGATGACAACCATAATTAATGTCTTCCTATATTTAAATGTTTCTATTTGAACAAAATACATTTGTTGAAGTGGGAGAGAGTATATTTTTCCTTTACATTATTTCACATAAGTAGACACTTAATGAAGATGTATTAGCCAGGAAAACATAAACTGTAGTTGTTTTTTTTTAACAAGATTATCCATGAGCTCCTTGTTGCAAAATCTAACAGACTCCTTTTAGTTGTACTTAGGCTATTTTTCTTTCTTTTTCTTTTTTTTTTTTAACTTTTCTATAACATTGATGGTACAAGACTTCTCAAAATTTAGTTAAACCAGTGGTTCTCAGTATGTGGTCTGTGTACCCCTGGGTTCCCAAGACCCCTTCTGAGCATCTGCAAAGTTAAAACCTATTTTCTTTTTTTTTAAAGATTTTATTTATTTATTTGACAGAGAGAGAGATCACAAGTAGGCAGAGAGGCAGGCAGAGAGAGGAGGAAGCAGGCTCCCTGCTGAACAGAGAGCCCGATGTGGGCCTCGATCCCAGGACCCTGAGATCATGACCTGAGCCGAAGGCGGAGGCTTAACCCACTGAGCCACCCAGGCGCCCAAAACCTATTTTCACAATAACACAAAGATGTTATGGGCTCTTGCTGCTATATTGACATTTGCATTGGTTGTGTAAAATGAACAGTGATAAAACTGCTGGCACATTATCACCAATCAAGGCAGAGGCCCAAACGATACCACAGTTCTTCACTACAACATGTTCACAGTTAATAAAAAATAAAGTCATTTCACTAAATAGTACCTTTGATGAAGTAGTAAAAAATATTAATGTTATTAGATCTCAACTCTTAAATACGTGTGTTTTTAATATTTGTGACAAAATAGAAAGTGTAACAAAGCAATACACCTGGATACCAAAGGAAGGAGTTTATGCAATTGAATTGTAAGCTTCTGAATTAGCTGCTTCATTCATGGAACACAATTTTTACTTGAAAGAACAACCGACAGGTAAATCATGGTTATTCAGATTTGAGTATTTGCCAGACATTTTGTGGAAACAAATGTAGTGAATCTATCTCTTCAATGAAAACAACTGACAGTACGTTTTACCAATGATAAAATTTCAGCTTCTGAGAGAAATTTAGAATATTGGAAAAGTTGTATCTGCCACTGTGAGCTTGACAGTTTCCCAATACTTAAATACTTTTCTGATGAGAACTGCAATGATACTGATAAATGTAATTTTTAATATTATATAATGAAATGTGTCAACCTTTGGAAGATCTACATAACTCACTGAGATAATATTTGCCAAATGGCCAACAAGAGATGATATGAAATCATGCATGAGTTAAATATTCATTTAAAGCTCAAGATATACCAAGGAATTTTAACATAATATAGAAAAAAAAAGTTCATTGATATGATTTTAGATTCTCCATTGTAACTAACCTTCAAAAAACTACCACTAGTCAATTTCTGGTATGATATCAAAGAAAAATATTGACAATTATCTTAAAAGGCTATGAAATCCCTATCCACTCTTTTCCAACTAAATATATATGTGGAGCCAGATTTTCTTCATACACCTTAACATAAACAACATATTGCAACAGAATAAATGCAAAACTAGATGAGAATTCAGCTGCCTTCTATTAAGTTGCACATTAAACAGATTTGTATAAAAGCATGTCACTAAATTCACTAGAATTTATTTAAAAATAGGATTTTCACAAAAATCACATTTTTGTTAACATTGAGTCAGTCTATCATAGATAATTAACAAGTATTTTAAACTTTCTCAATATTATTTCTATTATAATAAATATCAATAACTATAATCTGTAAATCCTTTGAAAGCTCAAAAATTTTTAATGTGAAGGAATCCTGATACCAGAAAGCGTGAGCACTACTAAATTGAAGCATAATGCCTGTGCTCTTAAAAAAAAGGAATATTTAAGTACTTCTGTGGTGATATGACATCACTCTTATAATATCTTACTTCCCCAGTAGCTCCTTACCAGTCTCCCATTTCAGGTGTTTTTCCTTATTTGCTCTTCCCTTTAATGCTAGGGGCCCCCGAGTTTCTTTTATTGGTTTAATTTTGTCTTACTCTATGTTCCCCTAGATCCTCTTCCAGATCTTTGAATGTGTTAATCACTTCCAAATCTATACTACCAGACCAGAGTCCAATACTCTCATGTTCTTATTCTAATGTAAATCTCTATTGGATATTTAGATTTGTATGTCCCACAAATATGCTAAACTCCACACATCTACCAATGAGCCCATCATATCTTCAACATAGATCTCCAAAGGTGATGTTCTTCCTTTCCATGAATGCTATCACTATCCATCCAATCATTTAAAAAACTGATGAGATCGGAGAGAGACATCCTAGACTCTAGCCTCTCCCATAATCCCCACATTCAGTCACTATATCCTATAGATGTTACCACCTGAATATATCCTTTGTGTCATATTCTTGGTTAAGGTCTCCATCACTTCTTATCTGAATTGTAATAATCTCTTAGCAAGATTGCTGTCTCCAGTAATAGTCTCTTCAAATCCATTCTCTAAAATGTAACCTAAGTGACATCTCAGTTACTTCCCTGATTAAAATGTTTTCCCATAGGCTTCAGGATAAAATTAAAAGTCTTTGAATATCAGACCTTCATGATCCAGGCCATATCAAACTCAATGCCTTCATCTCTCATCACTGCTCAAAGCAAAGGACTAGAATTTCAATGACTTGCTCTCAATTGATTCCACATCTCATCTCTAGGCAACATCAAAGAATATACAAGTTGAAAAGATCTTTAGAGATAAAGTAACCATATAATTTGTCATCCAAACCAGGACACTTTTGAGAGTGAAAGGGTGCTATTAATAATTACATTGGGATAACAGGTGTAAACCTGAACCGTCTCAAGCAAAAGAGTCTGTATGATCACCCTACCTAGAGATCAACTAGACCATGACAGAACTCGTGTCATTAAAGAAAAAGTGGTCATGCTGATTATAACAATGACTGGACTAGAATCAGTCTTTCCCATCTCCCAGACCACTGCCTTTTCTTCCACAGTATGCTACTTTGTTAATAACCCTTTTAAGATAAAAATCAAATAGTCTAATAGTTTTTATAGTAAAATGTGTGACATTTTT
>PITA01029905.1:0-17247 GCA_004023965.1 Spilogale gracilis | reverse complement strand
GGCTTATTTCACTCAGCATAATCTCTTCCAGTCCAGTCCATGTTGCTACAAAAGTTGGATATTCATCCTTTCTGATGGAGGCATAGTATTCCATTGTATATATGTACCACATCTTCTTTATCCATTCATCTGTTGATGGGCACCGTGGCTCTTTCCACAGTTTGGCGATTGTGGCCATTGCTGCGATGAACATTGGGGTACATATGGCCCTTCTTTTCACTACATCTGTATCATTGTGGTAAATGCCCAGTAGTGCAAGTGCAGGGTCATAGGGTAGCTCTATCTTTAATTTTTTGAGGAATCTCCACACTGTTTTCCAAAGTGGCTGCACCAGTTTACATTCCCACCAACAGTGTAAGAGGGTTCCCCTTTCTCCGCAGCCTCTCCAACACTTGTTGTTTCCTGTCTTGTTAATTTTGGCCATTCTGACTGGTGTAAGGTGGTATCTTAGAGTGGTTTTGATTTGAATTTCTCTGATAGCTAGTGACGCTGAACATTTTTTCATGTGTCTGTTAGCCGTTTGTATATCTTCTACGGAGAAGTGCCTCTTCATGTCTCTTGCCCATTTTTTGATGTGTTCATCTTCTTTTTGGGTGTTGAGTTTGAGTAGTTCTTTATAGATCTTGGATTCCAGGCCTTTGTCTGTAGTGTCATTTGCAAATATCTTCTCCCATTCTGTGGGTTTCCTGTTGTTTTGTTGATTGTTTCCTTTGCTGTACAGAAGCTTTTTATTTTAATGAAGTCCCAGAAGTTCCTTTTTGCTTTTGTCTCCTTTGCCTTTGGAGACGTGTCTTGAAAGAAGTTGCTGTGGTCGATGCCAAAGAGGTTACTGCCTAGGTACTCTTCCAGGATTTTGATGGATTCCTGCCTCACATTGAGGTCTTTCATCCATTTCGAGTTTGCCTTTGTGTGTGGTGTAAGCGAATGGTCTAGTTTCATTCTTCTATATGTAGCTGTCCAATTTTCCCAGCACCATTTATTGAAGAGACAGTCCTTTTTCCACTGGATATTTTTTCCTGCTTTGTCAAAGATGATTTGCCCATAGATTTGCGGGTCCATATGTGGGCTCTCCACTCTGTTCCATTGGTCTATTTCTCTGTTTTTGTGCCAGTATCATGCTTTATTGGTAATCACAGATTTGTAATAAAGCCTGAAGTCAGGTAATGAGATGCCTCCGGCTTTGCTTTTCTTCTTCAGCAATTCCTCAGCGATTCGGGGTCTTTTTTGGTTCCATATAAATTTTAGGATTGTTTCTTCTAACGTTTTGAAGAATGTTGGTGGAATTTTGATCGGAATGGCATTGAAAGTGTAGATTTCTCTGGGCAGTATAGACATTTTGACAATGTCTATATGACATTGACAATGACGGAATCCCTCAGGGCCTGGACTCTTGTTTTTGGGGAGGATTTTGATCACTGCTTCAATATCATTACTAGATATAGGTCTATTCAGATCGTCAATGTCTTCCTATTTCAGTCTTCGTAGTTTATAGGTTTCTAGGAATGTATCCATCTCTTCTAGGTTGTTAAACATATTGGCATATAATTGTTGATAGTAATTTTTGATGATTGTTTCTATTTCCTTGGTGTTAGTCGTGATCTCTCCCCCTTCATTCATGATTTTGTTAATTTGGGTCTTCTCCCTTTTCTTTTGGGTTAGTTTGGCCAATGGTTTATTGATCTTATTGATTCTTTCAAAGAACCAGCTTCTAGTTTTGTTGATGCGTTCTACTGTATCTCTAGTTTCTGATTCATTCATCTCTGCTCTAATCCTTATATTTCCCGCCTTGTGTGGGGGCTTGGTTTAATTTTTTGGTGATTTTCCAGTTCTTTAAGGTGTAATGAGAGTTGGTGTATTCGGGATTTTTCAATTTTTTTGAGTGAGGCTTGGATGGCTATGAATTTCCCCCTTAGGACGGCCTTTGCTGTATCTCATAGGTTTTGGATCGATGTATCTTCATTCTCATTGGTTTCCGTGAACTGTTTCAGTTCTTCTTTGATTTCTTGGTTGATCCACATATTCCTGAGTAGGCTCGTCTTTAGCTTCCAAGTGTTTGATGATTTTCTCCTGAACTTTTTATGGTGGTTGAGTTCCAGTTTCACGGCATTGTGGTCAGAGAATATGCAGGGAATAATTTCAATCTTCTGGTATCGGTTGAGCCCTGATTTGTGACCTAGTATGTGGTCTATTCTGGGGAAAGTTCCATGTGCACTAGAGAAGAATGTGTATTCTGCTGTTTTAGGGTGGAATGTTCTGAATATATCTATGAGATCCAGCTGGTCCAATGTACATTCAAGGCTCTTGATTATTTGTTGATTTTCTGTTTAGATGATCTGTCCATTGCTGAAAGTGGTGTGTTAAGATCTCCTACGATTAGTGTATTTGCACCAGTATGATTCTTTATTTTGTTTAACAGTTGGCTCATGTAGTTGGCTGCTCCCATGTACGGGGCATAAATATTTACAATTGTTAGATCTTCTTGATGTATAGACCCTTTAAGAATGATGTAGTGTCCTTCTGTGTCTTTGACTACAGTCATTGGCTAAAATCCAATTTGTCTGATATGAGAATCGCTAACCCGGGTTTCTTTTGGGGTCCATTGGCATGAAAGATGGTCTTCCATCCACTCACTTTCAATCTGGCAGTGTCTTTAGATTCAAGATGAGTCTCTTGTAAACAGCATATGGATGGGTCCTGTCGTTTTATCCAGTCTGCAACCCTGTGTCTTTTTATTGGAGCAATTAGGCCGTTCACATTGAGGGTGATTATTGATAGATATGTTTGTATTGACATCATGTTGCCTATGGAGATCATATTTCGATAAGTTACCTCTGTATATTTCTGTTTTGTGTCACTCTTGGGTTCGTTTCTCTTCTATAGAACCCCTCTTAGCATTTCTTGTAGTGCTGGCTTGGTGGTTGCATAATCTTTTAGACCTTGGCGGTCTTGGAAGCTCTTTATTTCTCCTTCCAATTTGAAAGTCAACCTTGCTGGATACATTATCCTTGGTTGCATATTTTTGTCATGTAACTTCCTGAATATGTCTTGCCAGCCCTTTCTGGCTTGCCAGGTTTCTGTGGAAAGGTCTGACGTTATTCTGATGGTCCTGCCTCTATAGGTAAGGGATCGCTTTCTCCTATCTGCCCTTAAGACATATTCTTTGGTTTTATGGTTCAAGAATTTTACTATTATGTGCCTGGAAGTTTTTCTGGCCTCATTGATCTTGAGAGTGTCCTCTCTACTTCTAGGACATGAACATTTGTTTCATTCCTCAGATTTGGGAAATTTTCATCCATGAATTGTTCAACAATATTTTCTAGGCTTCTCTCTCTCTCAACTCCTTCAGGGATTCCAATAATTCTGATATTGGAGGGTTTCATGGCATCATTCATTTCCCTTATTCTGTTTTCTTGGGATTTTAGTTGTTTGCTCCAAGACTTCTCTTGCTCCTCCTTCTTATTCCGTGTGTCTTCTAAATCACTGATACAATCTTCAGCTTCACTTACTCTGGTTGTTAGCATATTTAAATTAGATTGCATCTCATCTAAAGCCTTTCTAACCTCAGCTTTCACTTCTGTTACTATGGCTTCCAGTTTGAGGCTAATGTTCTTTTCTAAATTGACTATTGCTTGGACTATTGCTGCCCTGAATTCCATATCTGTCATATTGTTTATGTTCATTTCCGGTAATTCTGTGACCGAGGTTGCTGTCTCAGTGTTCTTATTCTGTTGGGTGTTCTTTCTCTGAGTCACTGTGGCAAGGAGTTGTTGAGGGGGTGTATGGCTAGATATATTAGCCACTATCTAGGTGGATTGGTCTTTGGAAGGTTTTGGGGCAACCAGAGTTCACCCCCGAAAAGGGAGGAGAAAGAAAAAAGAAAACGGAAGAGAGAATGCAAGAAAAGACATCCCTGCCAGAGCAGGGCCCGGTGATAGGATTTATATGGTACAAAGCTGTTACAGGGTAAAGAAAAGGGTTATCAAGGGTAAATGAAGAGATCAAAAAGCAAGCCCAACCTATATGACCCCCAAGACCAGTATTTATATAATATAAAAGCAAAGACAATTACACAAACACACTGACAAACTGGAATCGGAAGGTGAAGGCAGGCACTCCTTGTGCGCAAGGAATGCGTTTCAGATGCTCCCAAGTTTATCTTGTTGTTATTGTTGGAGGAGGCCACTTTCAAAAGATACAGGGAGATTAGAACTGGTTGTATATGGGGGTAGTATTGAATAGGGATGTGGGATTGACTTGAAGCTTGTATCTACATGTACATGTAAAAGAATAAAGGAAAGAGGAGAGAAGAAAGGGAAAAACAGAGAGAGCGAACAAGTAAACAAGAGGCAACAACAAAAGCAGAAAATACAGGAGTGTGTTTGAAAAAATTTCAGGGTAAAAAAGAGAAAAAAGAGAAAAAAAAGAAAAAATGTTATGGAGTGTTGTATTGGGTATCATGTTGTGATAAGAAGGGGCTAAAAATTGAAAGATGAAAAACCGTGAGAATGCATTTTTAAGCTTATAGTGGAAGCTTTAAAAGTAAAAATAGAAAAAAGTTTAAAAAAGTAAATGAGGTGGCGCTTGGGTGGCTCATTTGGTTGGGCGTTTGCCTTCGGCTCGGGTCATGATCCCGGGGCCCGGGATCGAGTCCCGCATTGGGTTCCCTGCTCGGCGGGAAGCCTGCTTCTCCCTCTCTCACTCCCCTCTCTCGCTTGTATTCCCTCTCTCGCTGTGTTTCTCTCTGTCAAATAAATAAATAAAATATTTTAAAAAAGTAAATGAGGTGGAAAACTGTATCAGTAGTTGTAGGGCTTTTGGTACTTGTAGTCAGTGCCAGGAGTTTAATAAATTGCCTTTCTCCCGATTTGGGGTTTTGCATTAGAATGTTGTCCTCCTGAGCTTCTGGCTTGCTTTCTGGGGGCGGGGCCTGCCATTCCGTTTCAGTCCTTTTACCTAGGCTGCGTCTCTCAGCCCCCTTGCTAGAGGCTGGTCTCAATGGTAACCAGGTTATCAGGTTACAATTCTCTGGTAGCGGAGCGTTGTTCTTTTATGTCTTTTTTCAGCTGCTGAGGAAGTCAGGTCGGAGCAAGATGTCTGCGCCCAGACCTCCCTCCCAGAGGGAGCCTCTACACAGACAGGGGCTCTTTCCAGCCTCCCAGTTGGCAGTCTGTCACAGCCGTGCTGGTGCAGATGATGTATTGATTTATGTCCCCACCCCCACTTGTCACTTCACTCCCACACCTCAAAGCCACAACTCCTTTTGGATCACGCGACGACCTTGTCTGTACCCCGGGACCCGCGGCCTCTCTGGTCCCACGCAAGTCTGTAAAAATGCCTTCCCTGGGGGGTCCACGCCCGACCCACGGGGTGGAGAGAAACGGGAGAGAAAGGCAGCGGCGTAAAAATAGAATCCATGCCCGCCGCTCTCCCGGCAGCTGCAGTGGTGGCGGCGGCGGCGGCAGCGGTGGCGGCGCCAGCAGTGGAAAAAAAAAAAAAAACTTTTAAAAAGTCTCCTTGCCTTGACGTGGGCTCTGCTGTGTTCCCGTTTCTGTCTCGCCCCGATTCAGGCCATAATCTGCTGTTATTCCTCACTCACAGAGCACTTTCGTTTTGGGGTATTTGCTTTCAATGGTTCAGCTCTGCGGGCTTCCTCCCCCACACCCCTGTCTCTGGGGGCAAGCCTCCTGTCCCTCTTATTTGTTTCTACCTTTTTGCCAATGGTCCTTGTCTCCCGTGGTGATCCAGAACTGCAAAATATCACATTTCAGGCTGATTTCATGGGTGTTCACAGTGTTCCTGTAGTGTTTTTTTTTTGCTGGAATTCAGCTCTCTTCAGGGAACTCCCCGAAATGTGGTCACCTGGCCTTCCGCCATCTTGACTCCTCCACCCCCTCACTTTCAATGTGGGTGTGCCTTTGTGTCTAAAATAAGTCTCTTGCAAGCAGCATATCAGTGGGTCTTTTTTTAAAATCCATTTTGGTATCCTATATATTTGATTGGAGCATTTAGGCCATTTACATTTGTATTAATAATTTAAAAATATGAATTTCATGCCATTGTATTGCCTGTAATGTTGCTGTCTTGTCTCTGTTCCTTTCTGGTCTTTGTTACTTTTTAGCTCTCTTTCTGCTCAAAGGGTCCCCTTTAATATTTCTTGCAGGACTGGTTTAGTATTTATGAATTCCTTTAGTTTTTGGTTTTTTGGGGGAAACTTTTTAACTCTCCTTGCATTCTGGGTGATAGCCTTGCTGGATAAAGTATTCTTAGCTGCATATATTTTCCCATTTAGCATTTTCAATATGTCATGCCAGTCCTTTTTGATCTGCCAGGTCTCTGTAGATAGGTCTGCTGCCAGTCTATTGTTTCTGCCTTTGTAGGTTAGGCAGCTCTTGCCTCAAGCTCCTTCCAGGATTTTCTCTTTATGCCTGGAATTTTCAAGTTTCACCAAAATATTTTGCGACGTTGACCTATTTTTGTTTATTTTGAGGGGAATTCACTGTGATTCTTGGATTTAAATGCCTATTTCCTTCCTTAGATTAGGGAAGTTTTCAGCTATAATTTTTTCAAATAAACATTTTGCCATCTTTTCACACTGTTCTTCTTCTGGGATACCCATCATCTGGATATTATTTTGCTTTATGGAATGGCTGCATTCCCTACGTCTACCTTTTTGATCTAATAGTTTTGTTTCTTCTTTTCAAATGCATTATTTTCCATAATTTTATCTTCTATATCATTTATTCACTCTTCTGCTTTGTTCATCCTAATTTTTTGTGACCTCCACTTGTGACTACATACTGATTATAGCATTTATAATTTTGGGCTGAGTAGATTTTAGGTCTTTTATCTCTACAGTAATAGATTCTCTAGTGTCTCCTATGCATCTTTCAATCCCAGCTAGCATCCTTATAGTTGTTGTTTTAAACTGTAATTCAAAGATCTTACAAATCCCTGGCTGTAAGTACTACCTTCTGTTCTTTCTTTTGATATGGATTTCTCCATTGCATCATTTTTTTCCAGAATAAAAAAAGAGGAAAGAAAAAGAAAAACAACAATAACTATCACAAAAAACAACAAAATCCCTAGATCCTTGGTGTGCCTTGGTTGGCTCATTAAAAGAAACTAATCTGAAAATTAATATATATATATATATGCATTAAAAATAAATTAAATACAATAAAAGGAAAGAAAAATAATATATATGGCATATACAAATAAAAAATTTAAAAAGTTTTGAAAAAATAAGAAAATAACTGAAAAAATAAAAAAACTAAAGAATAAAAATAGAAAGGATGCTAGATACTATTTTGCCCTAGAACTAAAGCTTTGCATCCCTCTATGACCAGGAAACTTGGTATAAGCAATTTGTTCCTGCTGGTATTCTGGGAAAGTGGCCTATTGCACTGATTCTCAGGTGGACTTGCCTTAGTGGAATGCGCCTCCAGTGCACAGGGAGACAGAGCTTGGTGTCTGAGGTACCAGACTACGCTATGCTGAGCTGTTTTGCTCCCTGAAGGTTTTCAGCACTGATGGGCCGAATGAATATGGCAGTGCCCTGCTCTCAAGCCTTGCTGCTAAAAATTCGCACACCCAGTCTTCAGTGTGCACTCACAAAAGAGCAATTAATCACTCTTGTCTCTCCATTTGCATCATAACTCTGTGCTCTATGTCCACCCTGCCTGTGCCCAAGCTTTTTTTTTTTCTTTTTTAATTTCAGACATGGGACGGCGTTTTAAAACTCCAAATTGCTGGGACTACAATGGTACAGACTTGTGCTGTTTCTCATGAGGAGGGTTTCTCCAGGCTTCTGTCTCTTGTTGGACTCATCCCAGGAAAGCAGTGGTACAACAGATTCATGGTATGCAGTTTATGGAAACACAGAGCAGAAAGCTAATATCTAGACTTGCTGTCCTCATCTAGCTTCTATGCTTCTATGCCTCGGTACCATGCTTCACTAAGGTGCTCCCCATTCTCCTTGAGACCCAGGAGATTCCTCAGACCACAGTGTCACACCTGGGCTTCTGCCCCACTTCATCATCTGAGCACCTTTCGGCCAGGCACCCCCCCCCCACTGTAGCAGACTTCTAAAAGTTCAGATTTTGTGCTCCACTGCTTATTGTAATATTTTGTGGTAGCTTGCTTCAATAGACTCCCTCCTCCACCACCACCCTTATCCTCAGTTATATCACACCTGACTCAAGCCTCCACATCTCCTACCTTCAAAAAATGTTTTTTTTTTCCTTGTAGACTTGCAGTATTTGTTTTCTCAGGTCTCTGATGGATTTCTCCAGTGTTCAGAATGATTTGATAAGTACCTAGTTTTATTCAAGGAATGAGACAAACTTAGGGTCCCTCCACTCCACCATCTTAACTCTAATCTTTGTCTTCTATTTTTTAAAATAATTTGAGAAGAATATGTATTAACTCTTCTTTAAATGTTTGGTAGAATTCACCTATGAAGCCATCTGGTCCTAAACTTTTCTTTTCTGGGAATTTTTGATTACTGATTTAGTTTCTTTGTAGTCTGTTCAAATTTTCTATTTATTCCTATTTCCCTTTTATGTTTCTAGGAATTTATCCACTTCTAGATTGTGTGATTTGTTGTCATAGAGTTTTTCCTTTTTTAAAGTTGGTTCATTTTTTTTAAAGTAATCTGCCCTCGTGACTCCAACATGAAAAGTCGCATGCTCTTCTGACTAAGCCAGTCACGTGTCCCTAGTTTTTACAATATTCTCTGACAACTGCTTGTACTATTGTGGTGCTGGTTGCTATTTCTCTTCTCTCAGTGGTGATTTTGTTTGAGTACTTTCTTTATGTTGATGAATTTGGCCAGAGTTTTATTAAGTTTGATGATCTTATCAAAGAATTGTCAAATATTATCCAAAAAAGTTCCTGGTTATATTGAACTGTTCCATTGTTTTTCTAGTTTCTATTTCATTTATTTCTGCTCAAATATTTATTATTCCCTTCCTTCTTCTGCTTTTCAGTTTTGTTTTTTGTTATTTTTCTAGTTCCTTTAGGCTCTAGGTGTAAGTTTCAGTTTATTTCAGGGTTTTCTTTCTTTTTAAGGTAGGCCTGTAATGCTACATACTTCCCCCTTAGAAACATTTTTTTCCATCCCAAAGGTATTAGATAATTGTGTTTCTATTCTTCTCAAAATATTCAAAAATTATAATAGGATGGAAAACTTCAAAATTCGTTCTATGAGGCTGGCATTACCCTGATACCAAAATCAGAAAGCACTCCACTGAAAAAAGAGAAGTATAGGTCAATATCTCTGATGAACAGACATGCAAAAAATCATCAACAAAATACAAACAAGCCAAATTAAACAACACTTTAAAATATCACTCACCAAGATCAAGTGGGATTTATTCCTGGGTTGCAAGAGTCATTCAATATCCACAAATCAATCAACATGACACATCACATTAATATGATAAAGAATAAGAACCATATAATCCTTTCAATAGATGTAGAAAAAGCATTTGATGAAGTACAACATCAACTCATGACAAAAACTCTCAACAAAGTAGGCTTAGAGGGAACATACTTTAACATCATAAAGGCCATTTATGAAAAACCTCTAGCTAATATCATCCTCATAGGGAAAAATTTACCTATATAGTCAGAAACAGGACAGGGATATCCACTCTCATCATTTTCGTTCAACATAGTACTGAATGTTCTATCCTCAGCAATCACACAACAAAAAAAAATAAAAAATATCCAACTCAGCAAGGAGGAAGTCAAACACACTATTTGCAGATGACACAACACTCTATATAGAAAACCTGAAAGACTCCACCAAAAATTGCTAGAACTGATACACAAATTCAGTCAAGTCATGGCATATAAAATCAGTGTACAGAAATCTGTTGTATTTCTATGCCAATAACGAAAAAGCAGAAATAGAAATCAAGGGACCAGTTCCTTTAACAATCGTACCAAAAATGTAAGATATCTAGGAATCAACATAACCGGCCCTCAGGAGGTAAATCTATATTCTGAAAACTGTACACTGCTGAAAGAAATTGAAAAAGACACAAAGAAGTGGAAAGACTTCCCTACTCATGGTATGGAAGAACAAATACTGTTAAAATGGCTACACTATCCAAAGAAATCTACATATTTAAGGCAACCTCTATCAAAATACCACCAATGTTTTTTTCACAGAGCTAGAACAAACAATCCTAAAATTTATATGGAACCACAGAAGTCCTCAATTAGGCAAAGAAACCAGACACATTGATCAATGGAATAGAATAGAAATTCCATAAATGAACCCAAAAATATATGGTCAATTAATCTTTGACACAGCAAGAAAGAATATCCGGTGGGAAAAGGACAGTATCTTCAATAAATGTTGGGAAACCTGAATAGCAACATGCAAAATAATGAAACTGGACCATTTTCTTACACCATACACAAAAATAAATCCAAAATTGATTAAAAAATCTAAATGTGAGACCTGAAATAATAAAAATTATGGAAAACACAGGCAGTAACTTCTTTGACGTTGGCCTAAGCAACTTCTTTCTAGAGATGTCTCCAGAGGCAAGGGAAATTAAAGCAAAAAATAAGCTATTTCAGGGCGCCTGGGTGGCTCAGTTGGTTAAACGACTGCCTTCAGCTCAGGTCATGATCCCGGAGACCCAGGATCGAGTCCCACATCAGGCTCCCTGCTCAACGGGAAGCCTGCTTCTCCCTCTCTCACTCCCCTTGCTTGTGTTTCCTCTCTGGCTGTGTTTCTCTCTGTCAAATAAATAAAATCTTTTAAAAAATAAGCTATTTGGACTACATCATAATAAAAAGCTTCTACACAGTGTAGGAAACAATCAATAAAACTAAAAAGCAACCTGTGGAATGGGAGAAGGTATTTGTGAATGAGATATCTGATAAAGGGTTATTACCCAAAGTATATAAAGACATATCATTCACATTCAACATCCAAAATCTAATAGTCCAGTTAGAAATGGGCAGAGGACATGAATAGAAATTTATCCAAAGTCATTCAGATGGCCAACAGACATGTTATAGATGCTCAACATCAGTGATCATCAGGAAAATGAAAATCTAATCTCCAATTAGATATCACATCACACCTCTCAGTTGCTAACATTAACAACACAACAAACAACAGGTCTTGGTGAGGATATGGAGAAATGGGAAACCTTTTGCTCTGTTGTTGTGAATGGGAACTGTTATATTCACTCTGTAAAGTAATATGGAGGTTCCTTAAAAAGTTACATCAATTGCACTACCAGGTATTTACCCAAAGAATGTAATAACACTAATTTAAAGGTGTATATGCACCATTAAGTTTATAACAACCTTATTTATAATAGCAAATCATGCAAACAGCTCAACAATCCAGCGATTGGCAAATGGATGAAGAAGTGGTACACACACACAGGCACACACACAATGGAATATTCTTGAGCCACAAAGAATGAAATATTCCCACTTGCAATGACATGGATGTACAATGATAAAGTCAGAGAGTATTATGTTAAGTGAATTAAGTCAGTCAGATAAAGACAAATAGTGTATGATTTCATTCATATGTGGAATTTAGGAAATAATGCCAATGAACAAAGGGGAATAAAGAGAGAGATAGGCACAAACCAAGAAACAGTATTAACTATAGAGAACAAACTATTGGTTACCAGAAGAGATGTATGTGGGGGATGGGTTAAATAGGTAATGGGGTTTAAAGAATGCACTTGTGATGAGCATAGGGTGATATATGGAATTATTGAATCATTACATTGTACACCTGAAAGTAATATAACATTGTATGTTAGCTAACTGGTATTTAAATAAAGGCTTAAAATAAAGAAGATCCCCAAACAATAAATTTATGCCTAGAAACTAGAAAAAGAAGAGTATACGTAATCCAAAAACTGGCAGGAGGAAGGCAATAATACAGATTACAGTAGGTAGAAATGCATGAAATAAAAAATAGAAAATCAGTAATACAAAAAACCCCAAAAGTTTATTATTTGAAAAGCATAGAAAAACATAGAAAAAACTTTAGGTAGCCAAAAAAAAAAAAGCTGAGAGGACTCACATTACTATAATCACAAATAAAAAAAGAACATTGTTATTTATCTTACTGAAATGAAAAAAATACAAGAGTACTATGAAGAACTGTATAACAACAAATTAAGACCTAGATGAAAAAGACAAATTCCTAGGAGTATGTAAACAACCTAAACAGACTCAAGAAAATAGAAAATCTGAATGACATAAATATAAGTGAAGAGAATAAATTATTAATAAAAATTTTCAAATAAAGAAAAGCCCAGGACAAGATGGCTTCACCAGTGAATTCTTCCAAAAATTTAAAGAAGGGTTAACATCAATTATTTTCAATCTCTTCTTCTATGGCTGAGTAACATTCCATTGTATATACATATATACCACAACATTTTTATCCATTCATCAGTTGATGTATATCTGAGCTCTTCCCATAATTTGGCTATTGCTGATAATGCTACTGTAAATATCAGGGTGCAAAAGATTAGATGTTATGTAATTCTAGACTGCAGAACTCTATACATTCATTAAAAATCATTAGATTGTATACTAATAGTGGATGAATTTCATGTTATATGAATTATTCTTCAATATATCTGTACGTAAATAGAGATTGGGCTGTAATAATTTATTCTTTTTCTTTTTAAAATAATAACATTTTATTTTTCAGTGTCCCAAGATTCATTGGTTATTCCCCACACTCAGTAATCCATGCAATTCTTGCCCACAATAACCACCACCAGGCTCACTCATGCCCCCACCCCCTCCCGTCCAAAACCCTTAGTTTGTTTCTCAGAGTCCAAAGTCACTCATGTTTCATCTCCCTCCCCAAATTACCCCAGTTCACATTTCCTTTCCTTCTCCCACTGTCCTCCATGTTACTCCTTGTGTTCCACAAATAAGTGAAACCATATGCCACTGTCCTCCAGTTTACCACTTATGCACTGCAAGTAAGTGAAACCATGTGATACTTGATTTTCTCTACTTGGCTTAATTCAATCAGCATAATCTCTTCCAGTCCAATCCATGTTGCTACAAAAGTTGGATATTCATCCTTTCTGATAGAGGCATAGTATTCCATTGTATATATGTACCACATCTTTATCCATTCATCTGTTGATGGGCACCGTGACTCTTTCCACAGTTTGGCGATCGTCGCCATTGCTGCGATGAACATTGGGGTACATATGGCCCTTCTTTTCACTACATCTGTATTGTTGTAGTGTAATTGCAGGGCCACAGGGTAGCTCTATTTTCAATTTTTTAAGGAATCTCCACACTGTTTTCCAAGGCGGCTGCACCAGTTTACATGCCCACCAACAGTGGTTTCTCCGCAGCCTCTCCAACACTTGTTGTTTCCTGTCTTGTTAATTTTGGCCATTCTGACTGGTGTAAGGTGGTATCTCAGTGGGGTTTTGATTTGAATTTCCCTGATAGCTAGTGACGCTGAACATTTTTTCATGTGTCTGTTAGCTGTTTGTATATCTTGTACGGAGAAGTGCCTCTTCATGTCTCTTGCCCATTTTTTGATGTGTTCATCTTCTTTTTGGGTGTTGAGTTTGAGTAGTTCTTTATAGATCTTGGATACCAGCCCTTTGTCTGTAGTGTCATTTGCAAATATCTTCTCCCATTCTGTGTGTTGCCTCTTTGTTTTGATGACTGTTTCCTGTGCTATACAGAAGCTTTTTATTTTAATGAAGTCCCAGAAGTTCAATTTCACTTTTATTTCCTTGGCCTTTGGAGACATGTCTTGAAAGAAGTTGCTGTGGCCGATGTCAAAGAGGTTGCTGCCTATGTTCTCTTCCAGGATTTTGATGAATTCCTACCTCACGTTGAGGTCTTTCATCCATTTCGAGTTTGCCTTTGTGTGTGGTGTAAGAGAATGGTCTACTTTCATTCTTCTATATGTAGCAGTCCAATTTTCCCAACACCATTTCTTGAAGAGACAGTCCTTTTTCCACTGGATATTTTTTCCTGCTTTGTCTAAGATGATTTTCCCATAGATTTGCGGGTCCATATCTGGACTCTCCTCTCTGTTCCATTGGTCTATTTCTCTGTTTTTGTGCCAGTACAATGCTGTCTTGGTAATCACGGCTTTGTAATAAAGCCTGAGGTCAGGTAATGAGATGCCCCCAGGTTTGCTTTTCTACTTCAACAATTCCTTAGTGATTTGAAGTCATTTTTGGTTCCATATAAATTTTAGGATTGTTTGTTTGAGTGTTTTGAAGAATGTTGGTGGAATTATGATTGGAATGGCATTGAAAGTGTAGATGTCTCTGGGCAGTATAGACATTTTGACAACGTTTATTCTTCCGATCCATGAGCATGGAATGCTCTTCCATCTTTTTGTATCTTCTTCAATTTCGTTCATGAGTGTTCTGTAGTTCCTCAAGTACAGATCCTTGACTTCTTTGGTTAGGTTTATTCCTAAGTATCTTATAGTTTTTGGTGCTATAGTAAATGGAATCGATTCTCTGATTTCCCTTTCTATATTTTCATTGTTAGTGTATAAGAATGCAACTGATTTCTGTGCACTAATTTTGTATCCTGCCACATTACCGAATTGTTGGATGAGTTCTAGTAGTTTGGGGGTAGAGTCTTTTGGGTTTTCCACATAAAGTATTATGTCGTCTGCAAAGAGAGAGAGTTTGACTTCCTCTTTGCCAAGCTGGATACCATTTATTTCTTTCTGTTGCCTGATTGCTGTTGCTAGGACTTCTAACACCATGTTGAACAGTAGTGGTGAGAGTGGGCATCCTTGCCTTGTTCCTGATCTCAGAGGAAAGGCTGTCAGTTTTTCCCCGTTGAGGATGATATTCGCTGTGGGTTTTTCGTAGATAGATTTTATGAGGCTGAAATATGTTCCCTCTATCACTATACATTGAAGAGTTTTGATCAGGAATGGATGTTGTATTTTGTCAACTGCATTTTCTGAATCAATTGAGAGTACCATGTGGTTCTTCTCTCTTCTCTTATTGATTTGTTCTATCACATTGATTGTTTTGCGAGTGTTGAACCACCCTTGCATCCCTGGGATAAAACCCACCTGGTCATGGTGGATAATCTTTTTAATGTATTGTTGGATCCTGTTAGCAAGGATCTTGTTGAGAAACTTTGATTCTGTATTCATCAGCGATACTGGTCTGAAGTTCTCCTTTTTGATGGGGTCTTTGTCTGGTTTGGGGATTAGAGTGATACTGGATTCATAGAAAGAGTCTGGAAGTTTTCCTTCCATTTCTATTATTTGAAAGAGCTTCAGGAGAATAGGTGTTATTTCTTCTTTGAATGTTTGGTAGGATTCCCCAGGGAATCCGTCTGGGCCTGGACTCTTGTTTTTTGGGAGGTTTTTGATCACTGCTTCAATCTCATTACTAGATATAGCTCTGTTCAAATTGTCAATGTCTTCCTGTTTCAGTCTTGGTAGTTTATAGGTTTCGAAGAATGTATCCATCACTTCTAGGTTGTTAAACATATTGGCATATAGTTGTTGATAGTAATTTTTGATGATTGTTTCTATTTCCTCGGTGTTAGTCTTGATCTCTCCCCTTTCATTCATGATTTTATTTATTTGGGTCTTCTCACTTTTCTTTTGGATTAGTTTGGCCAATGGTTTATCGATCTTATTGATTCTTTTAAAGAACTAGCTTCTAGTTTTGTTGATGCATTCTACTGTATCTCTAGTTTCTGATTCATTCATCTCTGCTCTAATCTTTATTATTTCCCACCTTGTGTGGGGGGTTGGTTTAATTTTTTGTTGATTTTCCAGTTCTTTAAGGTGTAATGAGAGTTGGTGCATTCGGGATTTTTCAATTTTTTTGTGTGAGGCTCGGATGGCTATGAATTTCCCCCTTAGGACGGCCTTTGCTGTATCCCATAGGTTTTGGATCAATGTATCTTCATTCTCATTGGTTTACATGAAGTGTTTCAGTTATCTTTGATTTCTTGGTTGATCCACATATTCTTGAGCAGGATCGTCTTTAGCTTCCAAGTGTTTGATTTTCTCCTGAACTTTTTATGGTGGTTGAGTTCCAGTTTCACGGCATTGTGGTCAGAGAACATGCAGGGAATAATTGCAATCTTCTGGTATCGGTTGAGCCCTGATTTGTGACCTAGTATGTGGTCTATTCTGGAGAAAGTTCCATGTGCACTCGAGAAGAGTGAGTATTCTGCTGTTTTAGGGTGGAATGTTCTAAATATATCTATGAGATCCATCTGGTCCAATGTGTCATTCAAGGCTCTTGATTCTTTGTTGATTTTCTGTTTAGATAATCTGTCCATTGCTGAGAGTTGTGTGTTAAGATCTCCTACAATTAATGTATTTGCATCAATATGATTCTTTATTTTGTTTAACAGTTGGCTTAAGTAGTTGGCTGCTCCCATGTAGGGGGCATAAATATTTACAATTGTTAGATCTTCTTGATGTATAGACACTTTAAGAATGATGTAGTGTCCTTCTGTGTCTTTCACTACAGTCTTTAGACTAAAATCCAATTTGTATGATATGAGAATTGCTATCCCGGCTTTATTTTGGGGTCCATTGGCATGAAAGATGGTCTTCCATCCCCTCACTTTCAATCTGGAAGTGTCTTTCAATTCAACATGAGTCTCTTATAGACAGCATATGGATGGGTCCTATCATTTTATCCAGTCTGCAACCCTGTGTTTTTTTATTGGAGCAATTAGGCCGTTCACATTGAGGGTGATGATTGATAGATATGTTTGTATTGACATCATGTTGCCTATGGAGTTCATGTTTCTTTTTTTTTATTGTTACTAAAATTTTTTCTGCAGTGTTTCAAGATTCATTCCCCATTCCCCACACGCAGTGCTCCACGCTTTAGGTGTCCCGAGTACCCACCACCAGGCTCTCCCATCCCTCCACCCACCTCCCTCCAAGTCCCTCAGTTTGTTTCTGTGTTCAAAGGTGCTGTTGTTTCGTTTACCTCCCTAGATTACCCTAGTTCCCATTTGCTTTCCTTCTACCACTGTCCTCCAGTTTGCCCCTTATGCACCACAAGTAAGTGAAACCATGTGATACTTGACTTTCTCTTCTTGGCTTATTTCACTCAGCATAATCTCTTCCAGTCCAGTCCATGTTGCTACAAAAGTTGGGTATTCATCCTTTCTGACGGAGGCATAGTATTCCATTGTATATATGTACCACATCTTCTTTATCCATTCATCTGTTGATGGGCACCTTGGCTC
>PITA01029904.1:0-17259 GCA_004023965.1 Spilogale gracilis | reverse complement strand
TCCATCCATGCATCCCTCCATCCCTCCATGCATCTCTCTATCCATCCATGCATCCCTCCATCCATCCATCTCCCATGAAACCATGCATCCATCCATCTGCTCACCCACCCATCCATCCATGTATCCCTCCCTCCCTCCATCCACCCATGTATACATGCATGCATGCATGCATCCATCCATCCATCCATGTATCCCTCCATCCACCCATGCATGCTTCCTTCCATCCATCCATCCATCCCTGTATCTAATTTGGAGTGGGAAAATAGGAGACTTGGTGATCTCTCAGCTCAGTGATTTAAAAAATTTGATTTGCTGAACTTTTGCCTCAAGTCCTGGTCTTTGCTAAAAGCTGTGGGGTGAGGGAGGGATGGAGGAAGTATATGTCTTTGGCTTGGCTTCATGGAGTTTCAGGACAGAGTTTAGGGGGAGTTGTGTGTGACTGTCACAAAGACCATTTATAAAATACCACAGTAGACAGTGTGGTACAGAGTTCAAATTCTGAGATCAGCATGTATGGAGCAGTTGGAAAAAGATGCTGTATGTGTGATTACATGTGAATGAGTGACTGTGTGTGTGTGAGTGGGCGTGAGCATAAATGTAGGAAGTGCGTGTGTCTATGTGAGTGAGCCTGGGAGCATGAGTGCTCACGTGCATGGGTGGGGGGGAGAGTATGTGAGTGTGTGTGGGTGTGCATGTGTGTCTGGGTGTGTACGACAGTATGTGACTAAGTGTAGGGGGTCCTGTGCTAGAGAGGAAGAACATGAGGACTTCCCCCGCCTCCTGAGAAAGGAGGGAAAGGGGAGGGATGAAGAATGGAGAGACAGAGGCACCCAGGGAACCCCAAACTTAGAGCAGCAGAGGGGTTGGGGAATGGCTCAGACTCTGGGAGATAAAAGATGGGGGTGTTCACTCTGGAAGTGGCCAGGAAGGAAGAGAACTGAGTGTGTGCAGGTGTTGGAGGTCATTTGTGTCTGTGGTCTCCTCTGAGTTCGTGTCTAGGGAGGCTGGTGCCCAGTTTCCCGTAGGGAGCCAGACTTCTGGGCCTGAGGGCTAATTGCCTCCTTCCAACAAGTCTGGACCTAGAGGAAGATGGGATGCCACACCTTGCCCTGCAGGTGAGGTCTGAGGCCACTTGGAGTGAAGGGGAGGGGGCCCTGATGGAATGGCATCAAGATGAGCCCCCGCTGCTGGGCCAAAAGCAAGGGCCCTTCCTGATTTACTCCAGACATGCAATAAATTATATATAGCCATATATTTCATTAATTGTCTTCATCAACAAAGAATCAAATTAGACACAACTGTTAGGCTATGGAGGCAAGGAAGTATTTACTGGGCTCTTTGGGGTAGATTTTTCCTGGAGGCTGCGGGTCTTTGAGAAGGACCCCAGGGGAGGTCTCGCCAACAAGTGCCCATCAACAAACCCTGATTCAAGACCCTGAGCCCACGGAATCTCCTGGAACAACGGAATAAAATTCCAAGTCCTTAGGGAGGTGGACTGACTTCCCAGCCACATATTCCTTAACTTCAGGAGGCTGGCCGGGACAGTCTGGTTTGGTTGTGATGGACACGGCTTCGAAGTTCTCTTCTTCAGAGCACTGGGGCTGTAATCTTTTGTCCTTGGGCCAGGAAACTGGATCTCCCGATTTCTTTGCTTCCTGTGCTACCTACTCACTGGACTTGTGTCTATAACATCTGTGATCATTTGCAAAATACAAGTTCCCAGGCTTGGAGTCGGCACTGTTTTCTTTCCTGCACACATGCGAAGACCTTTGAGTCGGCAGCTCTGTTTTATAAGGTCGCTACTTCCTGCCCTTGCTTTATTACATCTGTTCTTTGGGGCATGGAGTTATCAATTGGGTATGTGATGATGTGTAATCACTAACTGAAAAGCCAATACATTTTCACAGTACCGGCAGCAAGACAAATAAAAGGCAAAATGAAAGGCCTGTGCTCTTTTGACAAAGGGAAAAGCACACAACACACATATTAAAGAAAAAAAATCAGATTGCAAATTGAAAATGTTGTCATCTTAGGGGAGTTATTTTCTTGGGGCGGTCTGGCTTGTGTTTGCCTCCTGGGAGCGGGGCGTCTGGTGGCTGAAAGTCGGGGAGAGGGGAGGATGATGTTTTTTTCCTCTTGGGAAACCACATTATTCTTAGACTTTGGGAACCACAGGCGGTCGCCCCAGGCGCTTATGAGATATGATCTGGCAGCCTTCACTGGGAACAACTGGTCTGTGGCAGGAGGACACGGGACAGAAAGAGAGACGGAAGCATGCATGTTGTGTTTGTGTGGGTGTGTACAGCGGAGTGATTTTCCTGTAGCAGAGGGTCAGGAAATTGTCCTGCTTGATACTGATCTATATCAGACAGTGTGATCCATGCAACGGTGTGAGATAAGTGATTCCCCTTGCGTCTGATCTGATTCGGGCTTTGACACAGTCGGGACTGGCTGTCCTGCCCATTCATATTTAGTAAATATAAGTATTCATTCATATTCAACTCTATGACCCTGAAGAAACAGAGTCTGGAGTTTTATTTCCCTTTGCTTTCTTCTTCAAAGACCTGAGCAAAATACAAGAGAAACAGCGCTTGGGGGGATAGTTTTTTGAAACTGATTAAAGCAAAAGATAATAGGAATAACATATATTGTCAGTCTGTGAAAGGCTTTGAGAAAGAAAATCTGTAGACTTGGTAACTAATTATGTTCATGAAGTTAAGATGAATGTGAATGGTGGTAAGGGTTTCTTCCCTTTGTGAAGAGGATTCATCCTAGAAATTTGGGCTTTGGTAGTTCTTTCCACACACTGATGTAATAACACGAATACAATAATAGCAACACAGCTACCCTACATTAGAGACTGCTTGTATACAGTCCTGACCCAAGGTGAGAGCCCAGTGCAATGACCGGGGTCCAGGGGGCTGGAAGGGACGGAGGACTATGTTGCATATCAATAAAAAAATCTGCCCTCCCGCCTTTTTCTTTCCTGGAGCCAAACCAGCTTTCAGCAGGTTATTTAAAAATAAAACATAATTTTTCTTATTTGGTTCTTTACAGAGTTCTATGAGGGAGAGAGGAAAGGCGTTCCTGTTTTGGATGACTGACTCATCAAGCCCTAGGGACAGAGCCAGGACACCACCAAAGTCTCGCAAGGCCTCCTTCAGGCTTCTCCCTGCAACACTGTCACCCGCTGTGAAAGAGGTAACAACAAAACCACAACCCAGCACCTGCTAGGTCATGGGCGTGGACCATGTAGCCCCGCCCACTTTCAGTTCCGGTGCGCAGGCGCCTTGACCACTTTGGTGCCTAAGGAGCCCAAGCGGGGCCAGTACCGGGTTCTTGATGGGTTGGTGAGCAAGTCCGCCTCCCGGATAGAGCTACCTATCCTCGTGGCAAAACACAAATAAGCAACCCTTGTCGGCTGTTGGGTTCCTACCAGGCGGACACAGAACGCTGATCTTTGGGATGCTCCTTCACAATCGATCATCGTATAGACCTTCAGTGGATTTCGTTACAACACCACAATTGATGTATCCATATATCATTTGAATTTTTATCATCTCTCTCTACTGCCCACTCCTCAGTCTGAATGTAAGATCTGTGAAGGCAGGTTTTCTTCCCCCTTTTTTCCTTCTTTATTGAAGTATAGTTAACATAGTATGTTAGTTTCAACATAGAGTACAACATAGTGATTTGATAATTACATGCATTAGGATATGCTCACCAGGATAACTGCAGTTACCATCTGTCACCACACAGGGCTATTCAGTGTTATTAACTGTATTCCCTACTCCTCATCGGCATGATTTAGTTCATAACTGGAGGGTTGTAATCTCCTAATGCCCTTCACTTATTTCACCCATCCTGGCAATTCTGATATGAGTCTATTTCTCTTTTTTGTTACTGTTCGTTTTGTTTTGTTTTCCAGATCCCACTCCAAAGTGAAATCCTATGGTATTTGTCTTTCTGTGTCTTATTTCACTTAACATGATACCGTCTAGGCCCATCCATGTTGTTGCGAATGAAAAATTTCATTCTTTTTTTTAATGCTGAGTAATATTCCTTCACACACACACACACACACACACACACACACACACCCCAACACATATGCCCACATCTTCTTTGTCCATTTATCTGTCAATGGACACTTGGGTTGTTTCCATATCTTGGCTATTATAAATAATGCTGCAGTTGACATAGGGGTGCATGTATCTGCTTGAATTAGTTTTTTCTTTTTTTTTTTTGGGTAAATACCTAGAAGTGGAGTTGCTGGATTGTAGGGTAATTCTATTTTTAATTTTTCAAGGAATCTTCCTACTGCTTCCCACCATGGCTGCACCAATTTACTCTTCCTATCAACAATGCATAAAGGTTCCCTTTTGTCCACATCCTCACCAATACTCCTTATTTCTTTTCTTTTTGATACTAGTCACTCTGACAGGTGTGATACCTCATTGTGGTTTTGCCTGATGCCGATGATGTTTGAGCATCTTTTCATATGTCTGTTGCATCTGTATGTCTTCTTTGGAAATATTCAGGTCCTCCACTCATTTTTAATCAGACTTTTTTTTGGTACAGTTTTTTTTCATGTTTATTTATTTATTATCCAAGTATAGTTAATATACAGTGTGGTATTTGTGTCGCATATACAATATAGTGATTTAATAATTCTATGCATTACTCTGGGTTCGTCATGATAGATTGTATGCATTCTTTATCAATTTTGGATGTTAACCCAGTATTGGATATATCATTTGCAAATATCTTCTCAAGAGAGGATTCTTTGGGCCTGTTTTTTCTGCTTAAGATCCCAAGTGCTTGCCATTTCCAACCTACGGTGGGAAACAGTAGTCAAACTGTGGAAAGAGTTGAGATGTCCTCTGATGGATGAATGGCTCAAGAAAATGTGGTATACATATTCAATGGGATATTACTCAGCCATCGGAAAGGATGAATACTTACCATTCACATCGACGTGGATGGAACTGAAGGGAATTATGCCTAGTGAAATAAGTCAATCAGAGGAAGACAATTATCATATAGTTTCACTCATATGTGGAATATAAGAAACAGTGCAGAAGATCATAGGGGAAAGGAGGGAAAACTGAATGGGAAGTCATCAGAGAAGGAGACAAACTATGAGAGACTCTTAACTCTAGGAAACAGACTGGGGCTTGCTGGAGGGGAGGGGGTGGGGGGATGGGATAACTAGTGACGGGCATTAAGGAGGGCACGTGATATGATGAGCATTGGGTGTTATATGCAACTGATGAATCATTGAACTCTACGTTTGAAACTAATGATGTACTGTATGTTGGCTAATTGGATTTAAATAGTAAAAATATAAAGTCCTATACACTTTAAAAACATGAAAAAAAAAGATCCCAGGTGCTCAAAGTAGCACCTGGTGATTGTAAGTGCTCAATAATTGTTTTTTGTTGGAATGATGGGCTGGTAAAACAAAGAGGAAATGGCAGAGGTTGACTATCTTAAATAATACGTCCATGTCCAAAGAAGGTGCAAGGATGTCACTGTTTGATGTCCAATCGGTAGCTCGAATAAAGAAAAGAAGTGGGAGGAAGAGCACCTCACGGTCCAAGGGACTTATAGGAACACAGAACCCAAGGGTGCGCATGCCCACGTCGCGAAGATGATGTATTTCTCAGACCCTGCTATTTTTCAGATCGATTCTTACGCAGTGATTGAGTAGTAAACAGGCAAGAAATCTTTTCTGTTAATTTTTATTTTCAGGGTTGAAATTTTGGAGTGAATTATTGAATTGCCTGGCCCATAAAAATAATAAATCAATAGTTAAAAGTGAAATTTGTTGTTAAAAGGCAAAAGGCCAAATGATGACATAATAAAGATGATGGATGAAATCAGGAGTCAGCAAATTATGGCCCTTGGGCCAAATCCCGCCTGGCACCTGTTTTTGTAAATAAAGTTTTATTGGAACATAGCCAGGCTCATCCATTTACCACTGTCTATGGCTGATGTCATGCTACAGTGATAGAGTTGAGTAGTCTTTGACAGAGCCCATGTGTTCTGCAAAGTTGAAAATATTTACCATTTGGCCTTTTATAGAAAATATCTGCTGCCCTCTGGATTAAATGATGGTCTATCATGTTAAAGTCCAAAGAATTGGGCTGACAATAAAGCGAGAGGTAAAACAATGATATCTTTCTGCTGGGAGGCCCAACATCACACATTTAACTTCTGCAAAGCATTGTTATTTTATCACAGTAAATTAATGTGGTCATTTGAATTTTATCGGTTTGGTAGTTTAAATTGTATTTATTTTATAAATTTATTTTTCTTTTGTATTTGCAGAAGAGTTAGAAGCATAAGGATTTATACCTAGGTTAGTGTTTGTATGTATCAACTTTATAGTAAAATAACTTAGGTCTACTCCATGGGGATTGTGAGACGCCTCCCCCCTTTAAGTGTTTCCCATCCTTTACTAACTTCAGTTTGAAAATTCCTGGTTTGAAGCATCTGGTGGGAGCCCATGTCTAGGTGTTGCTAATTTATGCTGCTGTCACTGTTAATTGTCTTCCTTTAAACTTGTTGGGGACAGGGGAGCGACATTTCTAGAAATTCTTCTTCTTTCTAGTGTGATTCATTAGGCGTTTGTCTTATAACCTGGGGAGTCTGAGAGAGAAGACGCTTGTTGGGAGGGCCATTATCTGAGCCTGCTTTTTTTTTTTTTTTTGGGTCCTTTTATAATTTGGGACGACCAGATTCTGGTCACGGCCCCATTTCTCCTCATCTTTGACAACGTGACAACATCTCTGAAGTTGGACTGATTATAAATTCCCAGAGCTTGAGTTTGACAAGCATTCACTGTTTGATATAAATTCATGTCACTTACAGGAATTCTGTAGGCCATAGGAGCATAATGTTTTCGAGCTGGTGGGAACACTGAAGTTCAAAGCCGCTAAGGCTTCGGCCCAAGGTTACAAAGGCAGCCAGAGGCAGAACTGGGATTGTGCAAGCTGCATTAAGGAAACAAAAGACAGAAAACAACAAACAAAACAAAATAAACCAGAAAAACAATCCTGGCAAAATGCGTGGCTAAAGTTATCTGAGCTCCGAAGTGAGAAGTGTAAGAACACACAGGCGCCGTAGAGCGGAAAATTTTGTCTATGACGTTAACTCTGAAACGCCATCTATTTTTATCTTGAGAAACTGTCTTTGAGTTTTGGCCTGAGTTGGTGTTTATGGCTTATTCTATAGAACATGTTCTATCTACTCTTTGTTCTCCGAGTCTTACAGCGGCCTTTGATGGCGAGCAATAGAATTCTGACCTTTGCTTTGCAGGACGCAAATAGTCGTATAAGGAGAGAAGGCCCACAGGCTGAAGACAAGCTCAGTGTCTGTGCTCCAAACAGTCCCTGAATCAGCTTTTAAAACACAAATCTGATCCCGGCGCCCACTCCCCCCTCCCACCCCAAGCTGCTCCCTTAGTCCTTGCAATGGCTTTCCATAGCTTCATGAGGACACTCCGGGACAGCCATCCCTGTCTCTCTGGCCTCCTCTGACGATTGCTTTTCTTACCTCTTTTCCCTCTCCAGCCACACTGGTTTTTCTTTTCCCTGATTGGTACCACCTCCTCCTTGAGCTCTTGATTCCTTGTGACTTCCTCCGGGAAGCCTCCTCAGCCGCTCCCGAGGTAGGCAGCTTTCCTGGAGGCTGGGACAGCATCGTGCATGTCCCCACGAAGCCTGGAATCAATATTGCAATTTTTCGTTCATTTATGTTCCACCCTGCACTTGACCGTGAGCTGCACGAGGCAGAAATAGTGTCTTGTTCCCCACTGTATCCCCAACCTAGTGCCCAGTACCTAGTAGATGCTCAATAAACATTTGCTGAGTGAGTCCTGAGTGAATGAGTGGGAGAAGTTCTGGACCGGAGTTGGGCGGGGGCGTGAGAGGGGGTGGAGGGGAAGGGTCTCAGCAACGCCAAGCCAGCAGCATTGTTGGGAAGAGAGTCCAGTTGACAGTCCCCCCTGGGGTAAGTTGACCTCTCTGAGGCTCAATTAATTCACGGGAAAGGGGAGCAAGTAATAACATCCAGCCCCCAGGTAACTGCGAAGATTAAGGTGACCAGTGACAACAGCTCTTCTCTCCCTTCCTCTCAGACATGGGCACAGACAGCCAGGGAGCCCCCTTCCATTTCAGACAGGGGCTCAGCCAACTTCTGAGTTCTCGGCTGCCCCTGATCAGCCCCGGCCCCTCGGAAGCTGAGGGCGACCCACGTGGGCGAGACCCACCGGCCAGAGCCAGGCCTCAGCCCGGCTTCAGGAGGCAGGCTTCCCGTCCCTGGGCTTACGGAGCGGCAGGAAGGGGCGGGGGTGTCCCTATGAGGCACCGAGCTAGCCCCGGAAGGACAGGGGTTAACCAGGGGCCTCTTAGGATGGGCCCGTCCGGGGGTGCATCCCTTCATCATGATAAGTGTCATAGGAAAATCAATTCTCTGTGTACTTTTGGGAATCACAACTGTCCTTTTGGTGTGATTTATTTGGTGTATAACACTACCATGGACATTTGTTTTATCATGCTGAAAGTTCATCTGAAATTGCTTTGAGTTTCTGGTTTTCGGGAGTGACATGTCCAATTGTTATCACCTCTCCTAGGAAATATGGATCGAGGGACCCACTCCTGCCGGCTGTGCTTCCTCCCCGGTTACTGGCTTGCAGAGGTATGGGAAGTTTTATTGCTCTGATTTCCCTTCTCCTCTCCTTGCCTTCCCCTCGCTGGAATCTGTCTTCAGACCAACGCAGGGTTAAAGCCCGGGGAAGTTCCAAAGCAAGTCCTGGACTCTCCCTGCCCCCCTGCAGCCCTCCCTGGTGGCTCCCTCCCTGCCAGCCCCAGACTTGATGGGGAGGGTTCGTTAAGCCCATGTGCACTTGGATGTAATAGTTGTGTGGGGGGGCAGTTGGGGTCAGAATGAACTGGTTGGAGAGTTGTCCCTGCCGCTTACCTGCTGTGTTACTTTGGGCAGTTCCCTCAATCTCTCTGTTCTCTCACCTATAGAATTGTGGTAATAATCACGGGAGGAGTCCATGTGCTCATGCATTAATAATTTTGCATGTGTCCTGCTTGTAGCCAGAGAGCCGTGATCACTACCTATTACTCGGTTTCTGTTTGGAGCAAAGCTGTGAGACGGGGGTCTTAGTTTTCCCCGACTGGCAAATGGCCTCATGCGGCAAGTCAGAGATCTATGAGAAGATGGGGATGTCACATGAAGGGTGAGTAATGAGATGGCTCTGGCCAGAGACAAAGGGTCTTTTTAAACTGTGGGAATTGTTTCTCCTTCTCTGTTCCGCTGACAGAGCACATGTGTCTGGGCCCTTTGGGGCCGGCTTCGGGAGAATCCTGGGACGCAGGGTGCAAGTGAGGTCGGAATGCTGCCAGTCTTCCCATCTGGCCGTGGCATCTGTAGGGAGGCCTGTGGTTTATTCCTGACATCTTTGTGCAATAATAACACCACCCACCATGTATCACATGCACAGACCCCTAAAAAATCAGCATCGGGATTTTTTTTCCCCCCTGGGACACCTGTTCCATTTTCTTGAAATGGAGCAGCTATCTTTGGATAAATGCCGCCCGACTTTTAGGTCAATGTTTGGCCCATCCAGGGCATGAAGTCATCGGGAACACTCTGTCACACCTTCCCTCTACATAGAGCTTGCGTTCTTTCCTCTTTCTAGGGGGAAATGCTCTGTCCCCATTGCTTCACATCGAAACCTTTCCATCTTTTAAGATTCAAATGCCACCCCTTCCAAGAAGCCCTCCCTCATTCTCCCTGTGGGTCTCTCCCTTTTGCTCCTAGGACACTTTACCTGCAGCTCCGTTTTGGCATCTTTCCCTTTTTCTCTGGCAGCAAGGATCCTTAAATACCACCTTATCCACCCGACACAGCTGGGTTCCCCTTTGGGGGGCTGTGTCTCTTGCCTCTCAGTCCAGCTCAGTGTCTGGCACCAGACGGGTCCGTCACTCGGTTTTCTCGTCTGTTCAAGGACCAGAAGGAAAGTGATCATGTCTTGTTGTTTGTGAGGAACCTTGTGGAACGTTTACAAGCATCAGCTGCTGCTGTGGGCACTCCCTCCCTCCTCTGAGACTTAGAAGTCTCAGGCCCTGCTGGGGGCGATGCCTTCTGTTTCGGGGAGCCTTTGGTTGAAACCTCACCTATTCTCCGGAAGTGACGAGCTCCCTCCAAGTCCCCAGAGGGAGTGTGCTGCACGGCGTGCCCCAGACGAAGGAGAGCCCAAGGGGAGACGGTTTGCCTGAATGAGCCCTGAATGAGCAGCTCGGGCTGGCTTGTCCTGGGAGGCAGCAAGGGGGACGGTGGGTCTGACCTCGTGCCGTGATCTGGGCTTATCTCATGGACACTGGAAGGAGAACATTTCCAGGAGCGATGGTGTCGGCCTCAACCCTCCCTTCCCCATCCCCAAGCATAGAGGGAGCCCACCTTCCCCGCAGCAAATCACACCAGGGTCTGCTTTAGACTCACATGGCCTCTCCCTCCTCTTCCCCCCACTCAGGCAGAGCGGAGAAAAACCCCTGCGTTGCTTCAATTACATGGATGACTGGGGAGAGATTTAGCACAGGTAATAGAGCCACCAGCTTGGAAGGAAGGGTGACCAGTCCCCCTCCCCCCTTCCCCCAGGCTGCTTAAACCAGCACCATTGACTTTCCAAAAGGCCCGTCACTAACGCACGTGTTAATCTTAATGCCACTCACTTGGGCCTGTCATTAGCACTCAGGCCTGTGACAGGTTTGCTGTGGCCTGGGCAGGAAGGTCAGCACCTTGGAGATGCTGAGTTCCCCAACCTAAAGGCGACACTGGAAGGCAGGCACATGGCCAGGCTCATTTTGGCTGCCACGGGGCCCCGGGGCAGGGCCGGGTGGGGTGGGGTGGGGTGAGCTCCGGCTTCGCAGTACTCAGAGCTGGGGAAGGGTTGAGCGCCTCACTCCTCGGAAGCCCCGAGAGTCCTTCCTACCCGCCTCCACCCACGCCCTCCCCTGGAAGGTCACCGAGCTGACCTGGGCCTCCTGGCTGCAGGAAAGCCCTGGGAGAAGCTTGGGATGCTCTGGCTGCCGGCTCTTTGGAGATGGGCCTCGGGCACGCAGGGAGGTCTTCAGGGGGCAGGACTTCCGCCCTGCCTCTGGCCATACCTCACTGGTGCTGCGCTAGGACTGACCCTTGCTTCTCTGGGGGCCTTGGCTGGACAGGCCTCAGGTGGAGCCCAGATGGCACCGTGGGTCGTCAGCTCCATGACCGGTGGGGGAAGAGCGGTCCAGTTTTCTCTGTACCTCGGCTGGGGGAATGGGGTTTCAGGGAGAGGCTCGATCCCTTGCCCTGAGTTTTAGGGATAAAAGAGATTCTGGGGTTCTTTTAATTTACTATTTCTCAAATTTCTACTACCTACTCCTGATCCTCTGCTGTTGCCGTGACAGCAGGTGTGGTTTGAATTCTTCGTACCTCCTTCTTTGCCCTTCACTCTCGGGACTTGTAGGAACAACGATAACCAATAGTAACAGTGGCAGCCTCTGTCACCAACGGCATTTCTTACCGGTTCATGGCGTGCTCACCTCCCCCACTAATAAGGAGACTCAGGCCCAGGGAGGATGTATGACCTACTCAAGGGGGAGCCAGGGATGGAGCCTAGGTCCGCACGGCTCCCACTGGTGCCCCTGGTCACTCCCCTTCGCCGCCACCACTGGACCTGTGGTGTGTCCATCCATTCTGGGCTCAGGGTCAGGAGACACTGCTAAACCCCAGCAGATCAGACCACTGAGGCCCAGAGAGGCGAATCCGCCCACCGGGTGTCACACAATTAGCTTGTGACTGAGCTGAAACGTACCTTTGACTAGCTGGTGAATGACTTGCTCGTACCCAGCTCCTTATGGGTTGCAAGAAGAATATGTCTGATTCCCCACGAACCCCATTTAATGCTCCTAAGTGACATTTACTGGGCTTTCCCTATGTCAGGCATGAGTTTCACACCTGGCTCTCACAGCTATGACCTATGATCCTGTATTGTCCCCCGTTCAGAGGAAGAAGAGCGGGGCCCAGAGATGGAAGCAGCTTACCCGGGGCCACACAGCTAGGATGGGTGAGATGTGACTCAAACCCACCCCTCGCTGACGGCAAAGCCCTCAGACTCATCCTCCAGATGCAGAGAAAACCACTGGAGAACCACAGGGGCTAAGATTTGAGGATGCAATGTATGATGGGACATCACAGAAAGGACAGAGATATGTAGACCGGTCAGCGGGGGAAGGGAGGTGTTCAGAGGACAGGGAACTCGAACTGGGCTTTGATTTTGATGGGGCTGGAGGGAGTCTCTGGATGGAAAGAATGTCCCAAATAAAGGCTGGGGATCTAGCAGGGTACAATGAGAGGCTATGTGTTCCTGCTCTATGGTGGAGGGACCCTTCTTTATTTGACTCTTGGCTTCTTCATCTGTAGCTCCTCTCCCCCGGTTGATTCCATGCCTTCTTTGGGGCAACCAAGAAATACCCGTTTGCAACTGAGGAAATAGTGTTTCTACACCTGCGCTGGAGCAGAAAAGCTCGTGGTTTAGCGCTGGGTTTGGGTCTAAGGCTGTATGCTGCTAACTCGATGTCTTTGGGAGACTCTGAGCCACTCCAGCTTAGTTTTATCATCTGTAAGAGCTGGATAGTAACGATTAGCTTATCTACCTCAGGAGGTAATTCTTGATAATCAAATGCGATAGGTTCAGGTGAAAAGCACTTTGTAAGTTGCAAATTGCCCTAAGTTATGATTATTAATTAGATGTGAATGTGAGTAAACAGGTTGTGCATGTTTATGTGTATTTAAGTGGTTATAATTAGGCTAAAGTCTTTAACTCTGAATGTGAATATTGACACTTATGCATATGGGGTGTGTGTGTGTGTGTGTGTGTGTGTGTGTGTGTGTGTGTATGTGTTTATCTCTTGGTCCCAAGAATAGCACTTGGGAGGCATCACCCAGCAACAGACCCTAGGAGAGCCCATCCTTTACTGTGTGAATCTGGCATCTGCAGGCCGGAAGTCGTGGCTCCCACTCGCTGTCTTGTGAGCTCTCTGTAACCTGGAAGTCCCGTGACCTTGACCGTAATCATTTTTAACTTGTCACAGAGCCTGGATTTGAACTGAAGTGTGCTGACTCTAAAGCAACTGCTGCTCTTTCAAGAAACCAGAAAGGACCCTTGTAAGGGCAGCAGAGGCCCGTGGTGGCTTGGAGAGGCCCTGGCCAGCTGGACAGACCCCTCTTCCTGGGGTTACCCCAACCCCAAACTCGTTAGCACCTGCCTGTGGGCCCGTTTCACAGGGGGCTCACTCTGCTTCCCTTGGGCCCCTCTGGGCGCCTCCGGCTCATGCCCTCAGCTGAGCCTATCCCACTCCTCACTCTTTGACCAGCAATCTCCTGGCCTTTTCAAGTCTCTTGAAGACTTTGTTCTCTGAACCCTGACCCTGTTCTCAAGGAGATGGAGTTAGAGGAATGGCTTGCTTCTTTCTTCCCAGATGTTTTCTCTGGGACTTCCCCTCTGGCCTACACCCACATAGCAGGGAAGCTATCCTAAGGGTCCATCTATCTGGAGAGGAAGCCCAGCGGGGGTTTGCGGATGCTTAGAGCCCCAGTGGGAGACTCTCCTGCCATCAGCTGTCGGGGCTACGAGAGGACTCATTCCTTACGCAGCCGTGGTGTGCTTAGTTCTAGGTCCTGCTAGGCTTTGGTCACACCGTCCTCTGCAGGCAGAGGTCTGGAATTCCTGGTGAGATTCTACCTGGAACGTCTACCTTCAGGCTCAGAATGGGGCTTGGTTGGCCTCCGGCTCTCAGCCACCTTTGAGGAGCCTGGGGAGAACTCTGAGCCCAGCTTGCAGAAGGCTAGCATTTCCTGCCTGAGATTGATACCCTGACGGGCGTACAGATAATGCCTGATAGTCTGTGCACATGCGTGGTACACTCGAAGATCCACATATTGACGCATACTTTGGAAGTGTAACTAATTTTACTTTGGTGATGGAAATAATGTGCACCTATTGTAAGAAATTTAAAAAAATACACATATGTCAGGAAGAAATAAAAGTAAAAAACCCCCTCAACCTTCTACTGATCAATAACCACTGTTATTTTGTTACGGTTCCTGAAGTCCCTTCTGCATTATGCCCAGATGGCGCATATGTCCCTGTGTGCATGGTATGTACGTGTGCAGCTGACCCTTGAACAGTGGGTTGGAACTATGCGAATCCACGTACATGCAGAGTTTTTCAATCATATAGTAGGGGATGGTAAATATTTTTTCTCTTCCTTATAATTTTCTTAATGGATTTTTTCCCCTAGCTAAGTTTATTATAAGCATACAATGTATAACACATATAACACACAAAATATATGTTAATCAACTTTATGTCAGGGTTAAGACTTGTGGTCAACAGTAGACTATTAGCAATTAAGTTTTGGGGGAGTCAAAAGTTATACACAGATTTTTAAAAAAATTTAAATCTCATTTAAAAACATGTAGTGTATTATTAGTTTCAGAGGTGGAATTTAGTGATTCATCAGTTGTATATAACACCCAGTGCTCATCACATCATGTGACCTCCTTAAGGCCCATCTCCCAGTTATCCCATCCTCCCACCTACTCCCCTCCAGCACCTGTCAGTTTGTTTCCATAAGAGTCTCTTATGATTTGTCTCCCTCTCTGTTTTTCTCTTATTTTTCCTTCCCTTCCTCTCTGTTCATCTGTTGTGTTTCTTAATTTCCATATATGAGGGAAATCATATGGTATTTGTCTTTCTCTGACTGAGTTATTTCACTTAGTGTAATACCCTGTAGTTCCGTCCATATAGTTGCAAGTGGCAAAATTTCATTCTTTTTGATGGCTGAGTAATATTCCACTATTTATATACATACCATTTCTTCTCTATCCATTCATCAGTCAGAGGATATCTAGGCTCTCTCCATAGTTTGGCTATTGTGGACACTGTTGCTATAAACATCGGGGTGCATGTGTCCCTTTGTATACACAGATTTTTTTTTAGATTTTATTTATTTATTTGACACAGATAGAAACAGATCACAAATAGGCAGAGAGGCAGGCAGAGAAAGAGGGGGAAGCAGGCTCCCTGCCCAGCAGAGAGCCCGATGTGGGACTTGATCCCAGGACCCTGAGATCATGACCTGAGATCATGACCCGAGCCGAAGGCAGAGGCTTAACCCTCTGAACCACCCAGGCGCCCTCGCATACACAGATTTTTGACTGTAAGCGGGGGGTGTGTCAGAGCCACAAACCCCATGTTGTTCAAGTGTTAACTGCAAATGTATTTAACATTTGCAGTTATTTAACAGAGAAGTGCACAGAGAAGCCTACGAGTTACCCTTGACCCTTCCCGCCCCCTGCTTCCCCATCCCATCCCTTCCTCAACCCATTACTAAGTCCCTCTAATTACGCCCCTCTCATTGCCCCATGGTCCACTCTCAGCGACTTTCCTCTCCCATCTGAGTTCCTGCAGTGGCTCCTCATGGGTCTGCCCAAAGCATGTGAGCCCCTGCCTGCAGTCCTAGCACAGCCAAAAAGTTCTCCGGTGCAGACTTCCTGGCTCCGCCTCCTAGCTGCGCACCCTTAGGCAGGTCCCTTCACTGCTCTGAGTCTCAGCTTCCCTATCTCATGAAGTGGTTAAGATTCAACAATAGGCACTTTGGAGCCACAGATGGAATCATGCCACCCCTCCCTGTGAAACCTGGCAAGGGCTTCCTTCCCATCGTCCTTAGGCTGGAGAGCGGAGCCCCGCGCAGCTGAGTTGGTTTGGCCTCTTTTCTCTCCTCTCTGGGTTTCATTCTCTCTCTCACTCTCCTCCTCATTTCTCCCTCCCCTACCCCCAGGGGCCTTCTTTCAGTCCTTGGAGCACCTCTGGCCACAACCTCTCTACATATGCTCCACCCCATTCATTTTCTCACCTATAATGTGCTTATTGTATATGTGCTCTATTCCCCATGTTCTCCTCTTTCTCTCTTTTAAAAGATTTTATTTATTTATTTGTGAGAGAGAGAGCGAGAGAACGAGGGAGTGCAGAAGCAAGGGGAGTGATGGGCAGAGAGAGAAGCAAACTCCCCACGGACCAGGGAGCCTGATGCGGGACTCGATCCCAGAACCCTGAGATCATGACCTGAGCCACCCAGGCGCCACCCCTCCAACCATGTTCTTCTCTTATAAATAACCTGAATGTGTCTTTGTGCAGAAATCTCCATACGGGCCTCTGATTATGTCCTTAAAAATAGATCCTTAGAAGTAAAACCACTGGGTCAAGGACTGTAGATATTTGCAAGGCTTTCTGTGAATATCACTAGACCCCTTTCCAGAAAGCAGACGACTACTTCTTAGTCTTTTCCCCACACGTTCCTTCCTTGGGCTTTTGTGAACTTTTGTTTGAATCTCTCATCTTGCACTGATCATATCTCCTTTGTATTAGCATTGTTTGTTTGCCCTCGGACTCATTAATTGGACTGTAAACTACTTGAGGGTAAGGACTGTATCTCACTTAGCTTCATATCCCCCTAGGGACCTGGCCCATGGCAGGTGCCCAGCGAACTTTTGCTGAGCTGGACTGAACTGAACAGATGAGTCGATATCAGTCCCTTTCCAAAGTGGGATGCACTCAGGGATCCAGATGTTTGGAAATAGATCAGCGGGTCCCCAAATGTCGAAAACCAAGTGAAAAATCCAACATTTGCTGCATCCTGACAGTGTTTCTTTCCCTCTCCATCACTTTATCTGTGCCCCTCCCTTGTGCTCTCTCCCTCTCTTTCCAGCCTAATGGTTGAGTGAGAGAAAAATCCAATTTAAACATTGTGTTTCTAGGGCATCTGGGTGTCTCAGTTTGTTAAGCATCTACTTTGGACCCAGTCAAGATCCCAGGTTCCGGGGGTCTGCCCCGCCTTGGGTTCCCTGCTCATCAAGGATTCTGCTTCTCCCTTTCCCTCTGCTCCTCTCCTCCGATTCGTGTGCAATCTCTCTCTCAAATGGATAAATAAAATATCTATCTATCTACCTATCTATTTATTTTATTTTATTTTTTCAGTGTTCCAAGATTCATTGCCCATGCCCCACACCCAGTGCTCCATGCAATAGGTGCCCCCAGTACCCACCACCAGGCTCTCCCATCCCCCCACCCCCCCTCCAAGTCCCTCAGTTTGTTTCTGTGTCCAAAGTCTCTCATGTTTTGTTTCTCTCCCCAAATTA
>PITA01029903.1:0-17220 GCA_004023965.1 Spilogale gracilis | reverse complement strand
TTTTTTAAAGATTTTATTTATTTGACAGAGAGAAACACAGCCAGAGAGGAACACAAGCAGGGGGAGTGAGAGAGGGAGAAGCAGGCCTCCCGCCCAGCAGGGAGCCGGAAGTGGGGCTCGATCCAGGATCCTAACCTGAGCCGAAGGCAGTCGCTTAACCAACTGAGCCACCCAGGCGCCCCAACCCCAGTAGACATTCTGTAGACCAATCCTAATCGTTTGAAAAATGGGAAAATAGAAGTAATATTTTACAAAGCTAGAAAAACACATGGGAGGGGGTGTAGCTCAGTGGAAGAGCGCGAGCTTCGCCTGTAGGAGGCCGGGGGTTCAATCCCCTGCACCTCCACTGTCCGTTTTCCCCAGGATTAAGAAATCCACTGGATTGCTTTTATTGTTCACGCAGTTCTCTCCCTGCGGCTTACAGCTCCCTGCACGCTCAGCTGCACAAGGTAGACATAGAGGGAGGAGGCGCAAAAGCGGGAAGCAGGCCGAGCAGAAGCTCCTCCTTCGGAAGCCACTGCAACCCGCACCTTCGAAGTGGGTTTTATTGGGTCCACGCCGAAAGGGCAGGACAGAAACAGGACAGACTGAAGGGAAACAGAAATCTTCACCCTCGTTCAGTGTCAGCTCTCCAGCGGTCAGCTGCGCTCATCGGACCTGGGTGTCTGACAGAGGGGACGGCTGCTCCCCCAACGCCTGGGGGTCTGTCTGGTCCCCCCTCCCCTCGCCCTGCGCGCCCCTCGCGTGCGCAACCACCGCCAATCACCGCAGGCGCGCACTAGGTGCCGAGGGGTCCGAGGCTTGGGGGAGGGCCTCAGACGCCGCGCTTGGGGGTCGCGCGCTGCCAGCGCCAACGCCGAAGAGACTGTTGGAACCTTCGAGGCTGGTGGAGGCTCTCAGACCTCAGGAAAAGCTCGATTTGGGAAATTAGGCGTAGGGTATTACAGTTGTCTTCTGCAATCATTTTTTAAAAAGATTTTATTTATTTATTGACAGAGATCCCAAGTAAGCAGAGAGGCAGGCAGAGAGAGGAGGAAGCAGGCTCCCCGCAGAGCAGAGAGCCCAATGTGGGCCTCGATCCCAGGACCCTGAGATCATGAGCTGAAGGCAGAGGCATTTTGTTCGACGCCAGATTTTGATTTTGGCAGAGCAATTGTCCTTGTAGATGGTATATTGAGTCTCACTAGAGATTTCCACAAGCTACGTGGTGGAAAACATCCAAATTCGTGCACACACACAGCTGAAATAAAATCGCAGGGGTGTTATTGGGGAGCGAGGAATACAATTCTTTCCCTTCCACATGCCTTACCTCTGCGCACTGAGTTCTAGTTTCTTGTGTTGCAGTACTCTCCCGGCAGCTTCTGCGTGGGTGCGGGGCGTGTGGGAGGGTGCCACATCGGCAAACGTAGACTTGGGGAGCGTCCGCGTTCCTGCGGATGGCCTACTTGGCCAGAACGGCGAGTACCCAGTAATTCCCCCAAATGCCTGGCCAGCTCTGGGCCTCCCTGCCCCAAACAAGGGTGACTCACAGATCTTGTATTTGTCAATTCCTTGTTCTTTATTTTGTCTATTCTTTCTCTTATAACAGTTTCCTGTCTTCTACCCCATTTCTCTGAGAGTGTTGACTTCATGAAGTGTTAAGGAAAGTTTCATCACCTCAGTTGTCTTCTGCAATCATTTTTAAAAAAGATTTTATTTATTTATTGACAGAGATCCCAAGTAAGCAGAGAGGCAGGCAGAGAGAGGAGGAAGCAGGCTCCCCGCAGAGCAGAGAGCCCAATGTGGGCCTCGATCCCAGGACCCTGAGATCATGAGCTGAAGGCAGAGGCTTTAACCCACTGAGCCACCCCACCCAGCAGGAAGCCCAATGAGGCTCTCAATCCTAGGACTCTGGGATTATGACCCGAGCCAAAGGCAGCCGCTTAAGGCCTAAGCCACCCAGGCGCCCCTCTGCAATCATTTTTAACACTTGTTTTTAGAACTTTAAGGAAAGTCATAAAGTGGAATCCAGGAGTTAACACCACACGGAAGATCCCAGAGAGAGATGCAGCCCAAGAGGGCAGGCAACGGTTTGTGTAGTTGTGTGTGTGTGTGTGTGTGTGAGAGAGAGAGAGAGAGAGAGAGAGAGAGAGAGAGAGAGAGAGAGATTGACTGTGGGGGCAGGAAGAAGGGCAAGAGTAGACAGATGTGTGAGTTTCTTCTGTTTCCTAAAACAAACACTGTCCTATACAGGAGGAGGCAGTGACATTATAGAACTACTTTGTGTCTAAACACGAGTCTATGCTGCCTGGATGTATCAAAATGAGTTCTATTTTCATTTCATTTTGGATGTCAGTTTGTGTATCAAAGGTGTAGAAACTAAATGCTGAGTTTTCAAGGGACAGAGTAAGGCTTGAGTCATGTGTGCACACGGCTCTCCCTTCTCACAGGCAATGGGTCAGAAAGGGTGGGATGGGCCATGCACACAGGAAGATGGGACAGATAGGGTCCCGGACTCACTTGGGAAGTCCTGTGATACAGCCTGCGCTGGAACTACCTAAAGCACGGGGGCGAGTGGGGGAGGTAGGGGTGCTGCTTTTAGACTCTCCCAGCCAAGAACTACTTTTAGAGATCAGTGGCTATTCCAGGGCAGATGGCAAGTAAACACTGCTTTTAAATTTCTCTTTGGGTGAATTAGCTGTTCTCTTGAATTTTCCTTCTGTTAACCCTAGACTGGGAACAAAAGATTGTGCTTGATATTTTTCCGTTCCAGGAACACCAGAGTGTCTTTTTGGTCTTCTTACTCTCACTGGATTAAATACGAAGCCTCTACATGGCCTCAAGGACGGCACTGGGGTAGAACCATGATGGCGTGGGGTAGAACCATGAAAGGCAGTCTGGATGGAGCACTGGGAGTCTGGCCACGGTAGTCTCCAAGGGAATCCGTATGCTGGGCACCCTTTCCAAGGAAGGGAAACAGGTACCACCTAGGGCATCTAAACCTCACCTTTGGTCCCACATGGCCGCACGGGTCAAGTGGCCCTGAGCTTGGACCTCCAGATCTGTCCTCATCTGCTCAATCCCTGTGGTAGCAGGGATTTCCCATCACCGCAGGGTCCCTGTGGCTCCACTGCTCCTCACTACCAGAGACCCCGCGGAAAACACAGAGGAGTGGGCCCAAAGGGAAAACAACAACAACTGAAAAAGTGGTCTCTGGAAATCTCGGTCCGTATGGAAGGAGAAGACAGAAAATCTTCACCTACTCAAGAAAGGGGAAGACTCAGTCCCAATTACTGTCCTGGCACTCTGGGGACAGAATGAATTTCTAACGTTGATGAAGCATCTTCCGGGGGCTGATGACAATGTGTCCTAAGCACTGTCATCCCCGCGGGGAATTCCGCAGAGAGCTTGCCTCCGGGACCTGGAATTTCAGTGGTTATCAAAGAGGTTTGAAAGTGAGGGTACAATGCGGGCCCAGAGAGACCCACTGGGACAGAGGAATCCTTGGTTTGTATTTCTGGACAACAGACGAAAGGCTGGCTTGAGACTGATTTTGGACCCTGGGATTCGTTGTTTGTGCTTCAAGGGTCTTCCTGCGCCTCTCAGCTTGCTCCGAGGTCCCGTCCCTCAGTTAATTCTCGGGAAAGAGTCTGAGCAAGCGGACGTTTACCTGTGCCTTCCAACGTCTGCTCGGCCCCGACTTCCTCTCCGTCTGCGGGCCGAGCTCCTGCGTTAGGGTGCAGAGCCGGGGCTCCCGGGAGGCTGCGGGGCTCGGGCCTGGCGGGAGGCGGCGGGGCTCGGGCCTGGCGGGAGGCGGCGGCGCGACGGTGAGTGTCGCCAGCCCGGGGCCAGCGGCACGGTTCCCCGCTTAGGGTCTGTTCGGGCGCACGCGAGTGGGACGGAGGAGGGAAAACGCCCTCTCGGGCCCAGAACGGCTTTCGGAGGGGACTCTCCAGGGTGAGGAGAGCGCTAGGGCGCCGCGCGGGCGGGTTCCGGGTCCGCAGCGGGTGCGTCGGGAGCGCGGTTCCAGCCGGGTGTGCGGTGCGCCCGGTACCGGGTCCGCAGCGGGTGCGTCGGGAGCGCGGTTCCAGCCGGGTGTGCGGTGCGCCCGGTACCGGGTCCGCAGCGGGTGCGTCGGGAGCGCCGTTCCAGCCGGGTGTGCGGGGCGCCCGGTACCGGGTCCGCAGCGGGTGCGTCGGGAGCGCCGTTCCAGCCGCGTGTGCCGTGCGCCGAGGGCCAGGCTCTCCGTTTTCCCGCACCTTGCGTCGTAGTCACGCGGGGCTGCACAGAAACTTATACTACTGAGAAGGTCCCCAGATTGAAAATCTGGGAAGCCCAGATCTTGAGAACTGGGAACCCAGAACCTGGTAGTTTGGACCTCGTAGCTGGGAAGGCCTCCTGTAGGAGGAGGCGTGGGTAGTTGGGGCGAGAGAGGAGGCCAGCTAGGGCTAATGCCAGGTGAACTGGGGAGACCCTGGCTTTGGGGCCTCCACCCAACCCAACCCGAAGATGTCGGGGAAGGCTCTGGGTCTCCGGAAAAGGAATTGAGGGACAGACGCGCAGCATCAGGGATGAGCGACAGGAGCGGGAAAGTTTATTAAAGCAAACGTCCACTCTTGTGACGTGAGAGCAGGTGAGAGAGGGACGCAGAGGTGCGCCCCTGGGGGGTGGGTTTCTGTTACTGACAGTGGGTAACTATATGGCGGCAGAGTCATTACCCGGGGCTGGAAGCAGGGTTTCCCGCTCTTTCCCTCCTCGCCGTGGCGCCGTCATCTTGGGCCTGTCCGTGGGCTCCGGCTTCTCGTGGCTGCTGCCAGGCCCGGCCTCTGAGCTTCCCCACAGCCGGCCGTCGCCTCCTCCTTGCGGGCCTCCGGGCGCCCCGGTAGAGCCTCACGGCCTGCTCTGACACGGTGAACAACGCAGGGAGAGGAGGGCTTGAATATGGACCGTGAAGCACGAAGGGCGTTTGGTAGATGGCTAGGCCGGAGGTACCCGGCACCGCACCCGGCGCCGCCTCTTTTCCCTGCATCCTCTAGTACGAGGACTATTGGAGTCCCGTGTGTTTTAAGGGAGGTGAGACGAAGACTTTTGTCCCACGAGGAGATCCCACTTATTTTTACCCAAACGGTGGGATTTGGGAGCGTCGTGGAGGCTCTTTCCAAGCTTGAGCCCTTAGGCGCGCCGTGTGCTTGGGCGTTTTTGGACCAGTTGGTCCAGGCCGGAGTCTGGTTGTGGTGGGAGCAGGTCTGGCGGCTGCTTTGTTTGAGTGCATGAGTTGCATGTGCAAATGATGGATTTCAACGTGTCTATTAGCATAGAAGGAAGTCAACAGTAGCTCAGTCCCATTACTGGGCTGTCAGAGAGTACTGGGCACATGGGCCCGGATAGCTCAGTCGGTAGAGCATCAGACTTTTAATCTGAGGGTCCAGGGTTCAAGTCCCTGTTCGGGCGTGGAGATAAAAAGCTAACTTTTTTTTTTTTTTTTTTTTTCTCCCCTTCCCCCTTGTGTATTCTTACATCCAAGGAAGTGTTAATGGTATAATGGCATTTCCCTCCCTGGTCAAAGGGATTGATTCCTGGCACAGGGAGTGGGTACTCTGTCTTTGCTTGGGTGTGTGGGGGTGCCTTTTACCAAGCTTTGTGAAATGGAAGTTGTCCTGGTTATTGATCGGTTGGTTGTTGTATTTCCTCCAGAAGGGGGAGGAACTTGGATTTGAACCTGATTCATTAAGATACCTACACATTTAAGATGTAGTCTTTTTTTAAAAGATGTAGTCTTGTGAAAGTATTTGACAACCACAGCAATCCCTGAAAACTGCTATTCTGTAGGAATCTCTGATTCTAAGATTTTCTTTAAAAATTTTTGTTAATTATGTAGCTACAGAGGAGAGGGACAATACACAGAGTGAGAATTGAGAAGGTTCATGGTGATTTGAAGATTGGGACATTAATGGTATTCGTGGAAAACCCTGTAGAGAGCTAGAGTGATCTTGGGTTCTGGATGCATTCCAGATAGCATAATGCATCTGGGACTTCCTTAGAAATCCCGGGAAGTGCTTAGAAATTGAGGTGAGGCTGTTACTACGTTCTCTTTGCCTTCCTCTGCCCATAGAAGAATCTTGCTCATGTTCCCAGAAATGCCTGCAGTTGACTGAGAACTTCTGAGGCTTTGGTTTGTGTGCAGAGCTCTCGGTTGTCTGGCCCAGCTGCGAGCCTCTGACCCACTCGGTCCAACGCAGGGAGGCATAGGCCGCGGTGCTGCTGAGTCACCACCCTGTGGGGGCTGGAGCGGGCTGGTCCCCAGGTGGGCTGTTGTACACTCCTGACAGGGAGGGGTTCTTTCCCCCTTAACTTCAGCTATGCCTCCAAGATTGTCCCTGGATTTTTGTGGCAATGCCCAGGCTTTGCCAGTGTTACTGAAATATCTGCTCAAAGGAAGCCTGTGGGATTAACTCCTAAGTTACAGAATTTTTTTTGAGAAGCTGAGGAATGCATTTTAATCAGAAGACAGAACACACCCATGACCAATGTACTGTATTCAGAAAATGCCCAAATGTGGGGCTTGTAGGTAGGGCAGCCGGTTAAGTGTCCAGCTTTTGGTTTCAGCTCTGGTCATGATCTTAAGGTCTTGGGATCCAGCCCCCCACGTTGGGCTCTGTGCTCAGCATGGAGACCGTTTAAGATTCTCTCTCTCCATCTCCTTCTGGCCCTCCTGTTCTTTCTGTCTGTCTCTAAAATAAAGAAATAAAATCTTAAAAAAGAAAACCCCCGAACATGAAAAAGTATGTCTAACCCATCTATGTCCTGAGGGAAAGCAGAAGCTGCCTGTGCTTTTTTGGAAGGAGTCCAGGCCCATTGAAGGCATTCAAAATGTTTGTTTAATGATGTTCCATCTTTCCATTAAGATCTTTGACAAATCCCCAGTATGACATCATAGGTCAACTGTCAGAAGTTAAACCAAGTGACTTTTTTCATTTCTGCAATTTGGAGTAAGGACGTACCAGAAAGAACAGAACAGAGTAATCGTGAGGGATTGAAGTAGAGGACTGTGAGGCCTCTTCAGTTGGGACGTGTGGCCATCCTGCGCCGGAATGTTCTCTCTTCCCTTTTATAGCCGGGGGAATGGAAGAAGAACTCTCTGTCACTTGCCTATCCATAGTCCAGTTTTCTCAGGGATCCCTTTTAATACACCGATATTAAAGGGAAGAAATAAGACATTTTCAATATTAAAGGAAGAAATAAAACACTTTAACAGTCAATTAGAAGGAAATACAGGGAAAACCTGAAAAGTGTTTCATACCAGTAACGAACAGGGGGAGGACAGAAGGTAATATGTTTCTTCAGGTTGCTGTTGCCTAAATTATTGGTCGTGAAGATGAGGCTTGAGGTGGAGAAACCTGAGGGAGGAGCTAAGTGTACCCTAAGAAATCACACTGGGGGCGCCTGGTGGCTCAGTCCTTAAGCATCTCCCTTTGGCTCAGGTCATGAGCCTAGGTCACTGTTATTGGGCCCGCATCGGGCTCCCTGCTCGGCGGGAAGCCTGCTTCTCCCTCTCTCACTCCCCCTGCCTGTGTTCCCTCTCTCACTGTTTCTCTCTGTCAAATAAATAAATAAAATCTTTTTTTTAAAGATTTTATTTATTTATTTGACAGAGAGAAACACAGCCAGAGAGGGAACACAAGCAGGGGGAGTGAGAGAGGGAGAAGCAGGCTTCCGGCCGGACAGAGAGCCCCATGTGGGGCTCGATCCCCAGGATCATGACCTGAGCTGAAGGCAGTCGCTCAACCAACTGAGCCACCCAGGCGCCCCAGTAAATAAAATCTTAAAAAAAGAGAAAGAAATCATATTTATGTATCTTCCTCGTGGTCATTAACTCAAGAATGACTTTCTCAATGGACTTATTTAGGAAGATATTTAAGAATCTAGTCCTCCTTATTTACCAGTTAGAGGAAAATACATAGATAGCATTACATATTATATATAAGCGGTGTCTGCCCACATATACACACACATGGTCACCCATCATTCATTCACAGCTATCTGTCCGTGGAGTATCTGATTTTAGCAGTAGCCAAGAGTAAATACTGAACTCTAGCTTGAAATAAGATTTTGTTTTACTTTAGGGACTATCTTATCCAATACTTCCTAATGCTTTCATAGAAGTTAAAACTCACTTCTTAAAATTGAGCTTCAATCCTGTTGTTATGCATGCTGTGATAGAAAAATAGCAAGGGGGGAGCCTGGGTGGCTCAGTGGGTTAGGGCCTCTGCCTACTTGTGAGCTCTCTCTCTGTCAAATAAGTAAATAAATAAAATCTTAAAAAAAAAAAAAGAGCGTACTCTTTGTACTTCCCCTTTAAACCTCCTGCTGTTCTGTGGAGGAGATTGCCAGGGCTCTTGAATGGTTAAATAAAGGGCTTAATATAAGGAATAAAACTGTACTAACAAGAACATTGCCACACACACAAAGGATCCATAAATAAGGAGTTCTGCGCCCAGTCATAGAAAAGAGGCTTGAGCAAGTGCTTTTACCTTTGCAAAATAAGTTCTCTTTCTCCTTAATGCCAGACGGACTAACTCCTGGCCAGTGAATTAATAATGGAGCTTAAACTTTGTATGTAGCTCATCTAAGCCTTTTAATTGCTTTCTTTTCGGTAAGACTTGCTTAAAAAACACCATATGATTAGTTTACCCTTTACCATGTAGGAAGCAGATGTAGGAAGTCATAAACAACCCTACTAATCTACATGTCCCTGTTTTAGGTGAGAGTTTTAACATGAACTGTAGACATAAGAGATCATAAATAGCCTTACCAATTATTAGCATGTCCTGGTTGGGGAGCTAATGCGAGTTGTAGACAGGGACTGCTGCAAAAATATGTCTTACTAACCAAAGCACTATGTCTCACTGATCAAAACACTGTAAGCAAAAATCATTTCCTGTAGAAGATATTTTCCTTTTTGATGATCTGTAACTTGTTGTCTATAAATAAAGACATGGAAAGCTGGCAGGTTAGAGATGCCCCTGTGGTCGAAAGAATCTTCAGGGCTCACGCGTTTCTCATTCGCCAACACCATCCTTCTTTCAGGGACCCTGGTGCAGCCGGAGCTGGATTCCGGCAGTTGTGCAATATTATATTAATGTACTAAAATTTATCTCTCCAACAGTAAACAAATGTGAAGAATAAGAGTACAATAACGCAAAATAAAAGAGGCTTAAATGAGAAACAAAAAAAAAAATAGTCATGTCCACAGACAAAAGTAGCCAAGGAGAATAAACTCAAAAAAGACCCTCAGTGAACAACACTGGAAACGATGTGAATGCCCTGTATCTCTTTCACTGGGAGTCTTCTTCACGGAGCACGACTGAGTGGCTGCCGCACTCGTGCCTTCTGTCTGAGCTCTGGGGTTTCGCGGTGCAGGCTGGTGCGCACATCCTCCTTACAAAGGCCGCACTGCCTTCCGAGAACTAAAAGTTCTCATTTGAAACACTCAGTGTCACAAAACTTGAACAGGAACAATGACTCACCATCCCTTCATAATGAGCAATAAAATGCTTGTGACGGAAGCACTGGTAGGTGGGTAGATGCCTGGGTCACCAGTGTGCGAGCGGGCGACCTCACAGGTTGGTACAGCTCCGTCCAGTAACAGGCAGTTCAGTGTCGGCCTAGAACGTCCACAGTCCCAGGCTGCGGTGAGCGGGAACCACATCCGCGATTTCTCTTGACGACAAAACTGCAGATGCCGTCCATGCTTCTCAGGCTTGCTGCTATATTCATAAACTGTGGTTAGAGGTTAGTTACTATGAATTTGTGATTTTTTCCCCAGCCAAGCTTAAATCCCTGAAATCTATCCATAGATTCCATTGGGGATCATTGGGCTCTGAGTTTAGAATCTGTATTATTTTATGCTTGTATTATCTTATTCAACCTTCATAAAGATCTTATGCGGTAGATAGTATTATCCTCATTTAACTGCCCAGAAAATGAGAGATCAAATATTTCCTCCAGAGTCATATAACTAGTAAATGACAGAGCTGGGATTTGAACCCAGGATAATGGACTCAAGCACATAAGTTTTATTTTTTATTTTATTTAAAAAATATTTAAAGATATTTATTTGAGAGAGAGAGCAGAGTGAGAGCGTGAGTGGGGCTGGGGAAGGGCAGAAGGAAAGGGAGAAGCAGGCTCCCCACTAAGCAGGGAGATCCTCCCTGGAGCCCCTTATTTTGTATTTTAAATCTCAAAGAGTTTATGTATATTTAATTCCATACACTCTTAGCAACATCACGGATCTTTCTGTCTACTCCTGATCCACTTCCATTTTGCTTTAATTATTGTAGATTTATAATGTCTTATATATGCTAAGGCAAACCTCTTACCATTCTGACATTTTTTTCAATATTCAAACTAATTTACATTTAAATTACATTTAAGGAAGGATTTTCTTATTTATAGGCTAATATGGAGATAGCTGATACTTGAAAATACTAAGCATTGTGACCTAGGAACAGGATATTCTTTCCATGCACTAGAATAGATATATAAGCCCCTCATTAAGATAATGTTCCTGGGGCGCCTGGGTGGCACAGAGGGTTGGGCCTCTGCCTTCAGCTCAGGTCATGATCTCAGGCTCCTGGCGTCCCACATCAGGCACCCTGCTCAGCAGGCAGAGAGAGGAGGAAGCAGGGTCCCTGCCTTGATCCAAGGACCTCGAGATCATGACCTGAGCTGAAAGCAGAGTTGGTTTTTTTTAGATATTTTATTTATTTGACAGACAGAAACACAGCCAGAGAGGGAACACAAGCAGGGGGAGTGAGAGAGGGAGAAGCAGGCTTCCTGCCGAGCAGGGAGCCCGATGTGGCACTCGAGCCCTGTCAAGAGTAATGGCCTTTACTTTAGGATAAAGACCAATCAGGAGAAAGAGGAGCCGCCAGTTTTGCACCACGGGCAGGAGCGAGGCTCAGACGGCCCTTTCCCTGCTGTGACCACATCAGGCCCAGTGGGGTTATTTTCTGGCGGCAGGGGCTGTGCTGCTACTGCTCCCTTCTCTCTGGGACTTAGGGAAGTCAGTGAGTTTCCCCGTGAGGCGGGAGCTGTGCTCAGACTGCCGTCTTCCCCACGGGGACCCTGTCAGCTTGCGAGACCCTGGTGGCTCCTGGCATACAACTACTAAAAATGACATTCCTGACATTGAAGCTACAGAGGTGAGTAAGATACAGTTCCCAGCATGCAGGAACCCACAAGTTTGTGGGGCTGACAGAAAGTAGAGTTACCTAGATATATTGGAAAATATATATGACAGTATATTTCCAGTTTATTACACAATGAAACAAACACATAGATGGGAAAATACTGGAATCACATACAACAAAATGTTATAACAGATTTGAATCTGTAGTGGAATCTGTCCTGATTTTTATTTCAACCTTCTTGCTTATCTAATTTCTTCATGTTTTTGCAAAGAACATGTATTTCTTCTAAAATAAGAAAAAAAAAACTGTAGAAATTATCCTGAAATCAAGTCTTTCTAAAACTCAGGAATTTTGTTTGGTCCCTTGTTAGTCACTGCAAGGAGTTAGTCTTCGGGAAGGGAAGAAACCAGAAACCAAGGCTCGCCGCAGGGCTAGGAGGGGGCAGTCCGATGGATGGTACCTCCCAGAACTTGCAGGATTAATCACCAATGTGCAAGATTGAAAGTTAAAGACGACAAAACATGTCCTGTTCTGGCATCTTGGACAACCAATTAAGCAAAAGCATGGTAGTTTCTGGAAATGCACTGCCCAGTATAACATGAGCCACAAATGCCAACCACATAAAGAATTTAAAATTTTCTAGTAGTCACACTGAAAGAAGGAAAAACAGGTGAAATGAAAAACGTATTTTATTGAGTTTAATATATACAAAACATTAGCTTTTCAACAAGTAATGCATATAAACATACTGCCTACATATTTGTTTTGCATTCTTTTTTTCATACTAAGTCTGAAACTGGTGTGCGTTTTTTACTGACAACACATCTCAAGTCAGACTGGTCCTATTTTAAGTGGCCAAAAGTTCCATGTACCAGGCTATTGTATTGGACAGCAGAGTTCTAAGAATGAACACATTTGAACAGACAGAAGAAAATATATAGAATGTGTAAAGTGCTCACACATGAAAGCAGGTCCATAACTCACTTTCAAAGTCTGTATGCAGATTTTCATTCATTTTTGTGAGGCGATCCTTAGGCACTGGCAAATTGCCACTATTTAAGGTTATCTGGGACACCTGGGTGGCTCAGTTTAGTGTCTCTGCCTTTGGCTCCACTTTTGGTCCCAGCGTTCTAGGATGGAACCCCTCATCAAGCTCCTTGCTCGGTGGGGACCCTGCTTCTCCCTCTCTCTCTGCAGCTCCCCCTGCTTGTGCTCTCTCTCAGACAAATAAATGGACAAAATCTTTGAAAACAAAAGTTATCTGAATTCTTTCTGATAGAGTGCTTCATATTTCATATTCTTGTACTGTCTTTTTTCTTTCTGGCACCTAAAGACTGAAATATTTTTTCTGTGAATGAGAGAAGACTGTCTTCTAACCAGATCATTCATTCACAAAATGGATGTGTTAAGATTTGAAACAAGAGTGCCTGGGTGGTTCAGTGGGTTAAGCCTCTGCCTTCAGCTCAGGTCATGATCTCAGGGGCCTGGGATCGTGGCCCATATCAGGGCTCTCTGCTCGGCAGGGAGCCTGCTTCCCCCTTCTCTCTCTGCCTGCCTCTCTGCCTACTTGTGATCTCTCTCTCTCTATCAAATAAATAAATAAAATCTTAAAAAAAAAGATTTGAAACAAAAGACTCTCTGTGGATATTCCCTCCACTACTTCCTGCAGGCAGAAAGCCATATTTAAAATTTCCAAGTCTGTGGTGCTTTTTCCACAACCCTCTGAATCCCTTAATGTTCCAGAAATTACTTTGCGATCCACTGGAAAAAGAAATTCTTGCGCTCACAAAAAAATCACCTTCAAAATATTGATAATATTCTTTTAAAGCTATTCAAGTGTGTATATGCTTTATTTTTTATTTTTTCTAATGTTTACCTTCCACCTTTTTTTTTTTAGATTTTATTTATTTATTTATTTATTTATTTGACAGAGAGAAACACAGCCAGAGAGGGAACACAAACAGGGGGAGTGAGAGAGGGAGAAGCAGGCTTCCAGCTGAGCAAGGAGCCCTATGTGGGGCTCAATCCCAGGACTCCTGTATCATGACCTTAGCCTAAGGGAGGTGCTTAATGACTGAGCCACTGAGGCACTCCTGTATATGCTTTAAAAAACAGAATGTGTAACAGTAAAAAGTTAAGATATGTATTTGAAAAGAGATTCAGATATACATATTCGCAGCAAAGGAAATTATCATAAACAAGGTAAAATTCCCATCTGAAAGGAAACTCAGGTATACATTTGAAAAGATAGCAAGTCACAGTATCTTTCAGGGGAAGAAAACAAGATAAGGATGTAAAACATAATTTTTAGTTGGGCTTTAGACTCTAATTGGTATAATGTTATTTGGTTATGGGGGAACTTTGTTTTCAGGAGTTCTATATATGTTCAATCAAAGTAGCTAATTGTCATTAACTAGTTAAGTAGGCTAAACTATTCTATATCCATACTTTAGATCTGTCTGCTAGATTTATAACTACAAGCCTGGTAAGTTACAATCTTTCATTCTGGGTAAAGATAGGCTAATAATTGATGTAGCAAGATCTGCGTAGTTATCTGGGAAGAAAAAATTGATTCCATATTCCACAACATAGAGCAGGATGCATTCCAAGTGGTGTTTCCAGTCGTGATTCATAAATACAAGACTAGGGGTGCCTGGGGGGGTCTGTGAGGGAAGTGTCTGACTCTTGATTTTGCCTCAGATAATGACCTCAGGGTCTTTGGGTCAAGCCCCGGGAAAGGACTCTGAACTCTACTTGGGATTTTCCCTCTCCCTCTCACCCTCCTCTGCTTGCACCCCCCCCCTTATCTCTCTCTATAATAAATAAATAAAATCTTTTTAAAACTCCAAAAATATGTAAAGGAAAATATTGGCAAATTTTATTTCAAGAGAGCTACTGAAAGAGTGGTAAGAGTATAGCGAATTTTCCTTAGCATATTTACCCTTCTCCTACGTTCCAAATTTTATGCAATAAATACGTATTATTAGAGTAATCATGGAGTAAAACAAAACAAAATGTCCTGTGTGACAAAGTAAAAATCCACTAGCAAAGTCAAAGAGAAATCTCAACCCAGGAAAACAGAATTGTTATTCATATCACCGAAAGGATTGCCTGTGTCACTCAGGGTAGGGTTGGTCAGAGTGTAAGAGGAAACAGTCACAAGATCTCAGCGACTTAATAATAAAAGCTTATTCTTAACACATGATATTTTTCCCCTCATTGGTTGGCTGATGGCTTTCCTTCCCAATATGCTCAATCTGAGATTCAGGGTGATAAAGTAGTGTATGGGAGGAAAAACAATCTTATTCTTCTACCCAGTTTAAATTCATTGCGGGGGGGGGGGCCCTGCAAATTAAACTGACAAAAACCACATTAACAAGAGGAAACTGAACCCACGCAGCCTGTGTCACGTGGGAGCACTTCATGATGAGTGACCGAGAGGGGTCGCTCTGCCTTGGGCTTATAGAGCATCTTAGCAAAGAACGATAAATTTGTAGCGAAGTGACAAAATGAAGGATGAGCGTTTTGGACTTTCAAGGGCAACGGACTGCAGGAAGGCAAATCTCGGGGAGAGGGAGACCAATGGGGTGAGGCTTGTCCCTGTGAATCCATCTCAGCACCAACGTCCCAATTTTTCATGGCCATAAAACCTCCCCAGGAGAGGGAATTTGTGCCAGTCCTCATTTCTCAGAAGTTTTTGCTTTTACTTAGATAAAGGAAGTTCTGGGAAAGCTTCTTTTTTGCATCTGTGAATTCTCATTTGCCTTTTAAAGTTTAAGTGAGAAGCCACATGCCTTTTGGGTGGAAAAAAAATGATCATACCTGATTTCAAGGGAGCAGAAAAACAGGTCCAGAGCATGTATCCAGAAATGGAAAGGGGACACGGCTGGAGAATACCGATTGCTGTGCTTCTATACATATAAAAGGAGCCTACAAATCAATTAGAAAAATATCAAAGATTTAGCGGAAAATTTGGCAAAGAATATGAAAAGATGGTTCATAGAAGGGAAATAAAAATGGGTCTTAAATATATGAAATGTATAAAAAGATGCTGGAACTCATTCATAGGAACTATTGCACATCAAAGCTACTCTGATTATGAGGCAAATTGGTTATGAGTTGGTAATTAAGACAGAATGGATATGTGGACATTCATTATATATTCTTTTATGTTCTCATGTATGTTAAGATGTTCTACAATGAAAAGGAAAAGGAAACATTACACTGAATAATTCACACAAAAAGAAATAGAAAATCTGAATAAATCTGTATATGTTAAAGAAATTGAATCAACAAGCAATAACCTTCCAAAACAGAAAGAACCGAGACGAGATGCATTCACTGGAAAATCTACCAAATAGATCCCAAATCTATCAAATCTACCAGATCTTTAAGGAAGAAATTACACCAACCCTCAACAGTCTCTTCCAGTAGATAGAAACATCAGGAATACTTAATCATTTTATGAGGTCAGCTTTATCCTAACACCAAAACCAAAGACATTCCCAATAAAGGAAACTAGAGACCAGTATCTGTCATGAACATAAATGCAAACATCCTCAAAGAATAGCAAATCTAATCCAACAATGTATAAAAAAATTATACATCATGCCCAAGTGGGGCTTACTGCAGGTAGGTGAGGCTAGTCAACATTTGAAAATCAGTTGATGTGATTCATCGTATCTACAGGCTAAAAAGTCATAAGACCGTATCAATAGATGCTGAAAAGCATTTGACAAAATCCAACTCTCACTTATGATAAAAATTATCAGCAAACTCAGAATAGAAGGGAGTGTCCTCAGCTTGATAAAGAGTAAGTATCTACAGAAATCCTACAGCTAACAGGTAGTGGTGAGAAATGGGGAACTTCTAGCTAAGAGGGGGAATGAAGCAAGGATGGCTCGCCCCACTACTTTATATCATCGGAAGTACTAGATGATTTAATAAGAAACCTAGGATATACAGAAAGAAGGAACACCTACATCAATAGCTCATTATCACCCAGAGGTCATGGTTTACCGTTCACTTTGATGGTATACGTTCTGTGGATTTATTTTTTTTTTAAGATTTTGCTTATTGGATAGAGAGAAACACATCTAGAAAGGGAATACAAAAAGCAGGAGTGAGAGAGGGAGAAGCAGAAGCAGGATTCCTTCAGGATCATGACCTGAGCTGAAGGCAGAGGCTTAACCACTGGGCCACCCGGGCGCCTCCATTTCGTGGATTCTTACAAATGTAGCAACGCATGGACCCACGTCAACACTGTCACACTTCCGGGGTTACCGCCAGCGGTGGATCGGTGGATCGGAGTTGCCGTCCTTCCACACCCTCCCTACCACTTGGTGCTGGGTGCTGCGGATTTTGACCATCCCAATAGGTATGTCCTGGTAGCTCATTGTTTTAAATTGCATTTCCCTGATGACTTTTGGTGTGGCCCATCCCTTCATATGCCTGTGAGAGTCTGTTATGATATTTTGTCTGTTTTCTTATTGCTGAGTTTAAAAGCTCTTTGTATATTTTGGATGCCATTCTGTTATGCTGTCTGTGCCTTGCAAACATTCTCCCCATCAACAGCTTGTCTTCTTACTGCCCTGAGAGTGTCCTCAGAGCAGAGGTTTTTAATTTTAATGCAGTCCGCTAATCAATGACTTTTTTTTTTTAATGGATCGTGTGCCTTTGGTGTCATTTTTACTTTTGAACAGTCGCTATTCTCTCCTATATGACTTCTGTGAGAGAAAACCCAGGCGGGTGGCTGCCACGGGGCCTGAGGTGGTAAACCTTCCAGGGGATGGCGGCTGTAGGGAGACTCGGGTGCGTGGGTGCGGGCTTCCCTGGGTCAGTGTCGCGGGGGCCGCCGGCGGGTGCGGGCTTCCCTGGGCGCGGTGCCGCGGGGGCTCGGGTGCACGGGTGCGGGCTTCCCTGGGCGCGGTGCCGCGGGGGCTCAGGTGCGCGGGTGCGGGCTTCCCTGGGTCAGTGTCGCGGGGGCTGGGGCCGGCGGGTGCGGGCTTCCCTGGGCGCGGTGCCGCGGGGGCTCGGGTGCACGGGTGCG
>PITA01029902.1:0-17248 GCA_004023965.1 Spilogale gracilis | reverse complement strand
TCCAAGTCCCTCAGTTTGTTTCTGTGTGCAAAGTCTCTGTTGTTTCGTTTCTCTCCCTGAATTACCCTACTTCCCATTTACTTTCCTTCTCCCACTGTCCTCCAGGTTACCCCTCATGCACCGCAAGTAAGTGAAACCATGTGATACTTGACTCTCTCTACTTGGCTTATTTCACTCAGCATAATCTCTTCCAGTCCAGTCCATGTTGCTACAAAAGTTGGATATTCATCCTTTCTGATGGAGGCATAGTATTCCATTGTATATATGTACCACACCTTCTTTATCCATTCATCTGTTGATAGGCACCTTGGCTCTTTCCACAGTTTGGCGATTGTGGCTATTGCTGCGATGAACATTGGGGTACATATGACCCTTCTTTTCACTACATCTGTATCTTTGGGGTAAATGCCCAGTAGTGCAATTGCAGGGTCATAGGGTAGCTCTATTTTTAATTTTTTAAGGAATCTCCACACTGTTTTCCAAAGCGGCTGCATCAGTTTACATTCCCACCAACAGTGTAAGAGGGTTCCCCTTTCTCGGCAGCCTCTCCAACACTTGTTTCCTGTCTTGCTAATTTTGGCCATTCTGACTGGTGTAAGGTGGTATCTCAGTGTGGTTTTGATTTGCATTTCCCTGATAGCTAGTGATGCTGAACACTTTTTCATGTGTCTGTTAGCCATTTTATATCTTCTATGGAGAAGTCCCTCTTCATGTCTCTTGCTCATTTTTTGATGTGTTCATCTTCTTTTTGGGTGTTGAGTTTGAGTAGTTCTTTGTAGTGTCATTTGCAAATATCTTCTCCCATTCTGTGGGTTGCTTCTTTGTTTTGTTGACTGTTTCCTTTGCTGTACAGAAGTTTTTTATTTTGATGAAGTCCCAGAAGTTCATTTTCGCTTTTGTCTCCTTTGCCTTTGGAGACGTGTCTTGGAAGAAGTTGCTGTGGCCGATGTCAAAGAGGTTACTGCCTATGTTCTCTTCCAGGATTTTGATGGATTCCTGCCTCACATTGAGGTCTTTCATCCATTTTGAGTTTGCCTTTGTGTGTGGTGTAAGAGAATGGTCTAGTTTCATTCTTCTATACGTAGCTGTCCAATTTTCCCAGCACCATTTATTGAAGAGACTGTCTGTTTTCCACTGGATATTTTTTCCTGCTTTGTCAAAGATGATTTGCCCATAGAATTGTGGATCCATATGTGGGCTCTCCACTCTGTTCCATTGGTCTGTTTCTCTGTTTTTGTGCCAGTACCACGCTGTCTTGGTAATCACAACTTTGTAATAAAGCCTGAAGTCAGGTAATGAGATGCCCCCAGCTTTTCTTTTCTTCTTCAGCAGTTCCTTAGCGATTCAGGGTCTTTTTTGGTTCCATATAAATTTTAGGATTGTTTGTTCCAGCATTTTGAAGAATTCTGGTGGAATTTTGATCAGAATGGCATTGAAAGTATAGATTGCTCTGGGCAGTATAGACATTTTGACAGTGTTTATTCTTCCGATCCATGGCTCATCCTTTTTTATTTCCTATTGTGGCTAGAGTTTCTTGAAGCCTCTTCTCATGTTTTATTCTATTTATCCAGGTGATTATACCCAGGTCCACAGTTCAGTTCTTATCTATCCACTGATGACTCCTAGATTCATTTTTCTAGCTAGGCTTGTCCTCTGAGTTACACAGTCCTCTATCCACCTATCTGTGGTCACAGGCATCCACAAATTCTGTGTGCCTCAAAGGAAACTCCAGATGTATCCTTTCCTCACCAAACTCTGACTTGGACTGGAGTTTTCAAACATTCCAGAAACAGTTCCCGGACCTATTACACTAGGCCAGTCTCCCTTGTTTCATTGTTCTTGGGGCTCACTATTTCCCTGTCAGACTGTTCCCACAGTTAGAATTGTATAACTAGTTATTTAGTATCTTCTTCCCCAGGTAGTACAAGCGCCAGCACAGGTCACCTGTCTGTCTTATTAACAACCGAAGAAACAGCATGTGGTGTTTTGCCTTTACCTTTTTTACCTCACATTTTACCTCACCCTTTACTTCATGTTGCATGAGTAGCTACAATATGTTATGTGAAGAGACAGTAGAATCCCTGGAACATTGCCATCACTTGAAAATGTTAGCTATTACAGTTTTTAGCTACCAATCTGTAAGTTCTTTCTATCATTTCAAACACTGGTGTTTTCCAGCATTTCTATCTCTCATGTCATCCTTTACATATCTTTTTTAAGCAGTATAATCTACTCTCTGGTTTAACCTATCTCCTTTGTGTTGACCTTTCAGTGGGATACTTAATTTGTACTGCAAGACTAGGAAGATACTCTTTGAGGAATGACATTAAATGCTGAGACCTTCGGGATAAGTATGGGACCTTCGGGATAAGTATGGGCCAGAAGTCTTTATGACTACTATAGGAAATTAGCACTAAGACGCTACCTTGGCTTTGAGTTAGCCACCAAGCACAAGGCATCTGAAACATGGCATTCCAAATACATTTGTCACTTACTGCTGCTGTCCTTGTGTTGAAGTCCTATCTTCTCTGCTTTGGTGAAGCAATGTAGCTGGGCTGGATTCTGCCTTTATCTTCTATTTTTACCCCTTCAGGCCTTTCATTCAACTGTATTGACTCCGCTAACCTGGAACATAGACCAAAGAGCAAGAAATGTTAAATGTTCATGTAAAGAGATATTCCTATATATCCTGAAAGATGTAGATCAAGGGTTGCTAAGTTGTTGTGTAAAAAGGCAGAGAGTAAAGTATTTTAAGCTTTTCAGGGCTAAAAAAAGTCAATAAGAATAAAAATAAATAAATAAAATGCGTACCCAGTGGCCAATAGAAAAACAGAACAAAACAAAACAAAACAACAACAAGAAAAAACTTGCAGTGATTCTTCTGGATGCTGGGAGGAAAAATTCCTCTCAGCCATGGTCAGTGCTATAAACACTCAAGATGATACACATCCATGTTGTTTTGGGTTCCCAATATTAAATCTCTTTAACTGATAGTCATACACATGCTATTTTAGCAAAGCAAAAATTACTAATAGTATTCCCTTTCCCACATGCTCTCTCTCTCTCAAATACATGATCACCTTCCTTAAAGTTCAGCCAACCTAGAGTGATAAAGTGATTGATTCCATGGGGGGGGTGGGGTGGGTGGGTTCGAATTTTGGCTTTTTGACATGCTCAAATCTCACTCCCTCAGGACAACTGAGATCCTGGCATCAAACCAAGTTCACCAATCCTTGACCATGTCTTGTCACCTTGAAAGACTTCTTCACAGCCCTTGGTATACTTTGTAGAGAGCTAGCCTAAACTGGAACCTTCTGAATACTGCAGAGATGTCTATTTACATTTAATTCTAAGAGATGGGGAATCAGTTTCAATCTCTTTCATACAGGGATGCTCTCAAACTCCTAATGTGAATTCAACTATCTTTTCTCTGGTGTTCTCAGATTCAGCATGTACTTGGAAATATAACTTGGCCAAACCTAGGAACTCTAGTTCTACCTTCTACCTTATATCATATGATCAAAATAGTCCACTGATAAGACTCAGCTAAGAATGAAGATTTGTCCAAGGTGACAGGTGCAGCTTACAACTTTAAAATGTCAACCTCTTGAGATTTCCTTTATACACACATATACACATTATTCACACATGCATTCATAACTGCATAGAAATAAGCATAGAAGTCTGGAGGGTTATTCATTAAGTGGTAATTATAAAAGCTATTTGTTTTCAATTCAAACTGAAGAATGGAAAACACATAAAAATCATTCTGGTTACATTTTCATCAACAAGCATATCTTGAGTATCAGCTATATTCTGGGCACCATGTAACTATTTTGAAATAGCATAATCAATAAAATGGTTTAATCTGAAGAAAAGCAGATTTTTTTTTGGTAGTTTGTAGCTCTCTGACCAAGTTAATTGCACATTTATTCTTCTCCCTTGGAACATCATACTCCCTTCTGGTATGGCTTGCATCACCCTATGTTATAACTCTCTGTAACCATTTTTACCGCCTCTGTCAGACTGTGATCCCTTGAGGGGAAACTCCATCTTTTCATCTTTATAATGCCAACTATTGGCCCAGTGCCTGGCTTATAATTGGTGTACTAACTTTTTTTTTCTCCTGTTGCTATTTTTTTTAACTTTTCTTTATATAAAGTCAATTTAGAGCTAAAATAATTGAGTGGAGTTGAAATCTGTGTGGCATGATTTCAATAGCAGTTTAAGAAAAAAGATAGTTACAGAAATACTTTCCTAAGTGAACTGAATTGAAAATAAACTCCCAGAACTTGCTGTGAAATTAGGTTAAGTTTAGAGAACAATGTGCAAGTTTCAGAATGATTATAGGTTCCCACAAACTTATCAGAGTTGGCATACGATGAACTTTAAGTTTATTTTGGGTAAGAATTATATCTCATCAAGGGCACCTGAGTAGCTCAGTCGGTTAAGCGATCACCTCTTGATTTCAGCGCAGGTCATGATCTCAGTGTCCTGGTATTGAGCCCCCCAGAGGCATGCTTTGTGCTCAATTGGAAGTCTCCTTCGGGATTCTTACTCCCTCTGTTTTTCTCCCCTGCTCAGGCATGCTCTTGTGTGCTCTCTCTCTCAAATACATAAATAAATCTTAATAAAAAAGAACCATATGGCATCAGATCTGTCTAATCTATCTAGATAATACCTTAAAGTAGGTGTTAAGTAAATGTTTGTAGAATGAATGGGTGTATATTTATCATAGAATTTGCATTCAGTGTTCTACTAGAAGTAGTATTTGTTTTGATGTTTAAGATTTATCTAATAATAAGGAAAGATATTACTTAAAATATGATTATAAATAAAGCATATGCTTAGGAGCTAATATTTCCTCATTAGCAGAGCAATTATTAAGTGCTCAAAAAATATTTGGCAAAAAACAAAATCAAATGACCACAGTTTCCTCCTCTGTGACTGGCCCAGCAAAATTGGGCATTTTCCCTACTGCCATTTCTTATTCTATATCTATTATAGTTCTTAGTTTTATGCTGATATTACTTATATTTATGCACTTGTTGGTTTTACTCACTAGGAAATCTTTAAGGGGCCAGAGTGTAGCAGCCTGGGAGCATGGAAGGGCCACATCCTGGCTCCAATGCCCCTGTCTCCTGATTCCATTAACTCTGTTATTTCTGGATTTGTTTCTATAGGTTGATGTTTTTCTTACTTATGGATCATATTTTCCTGTTTCTTTTTGTGCCTGATAATTTTTGTCTTAATGCCAGAAATTGTGAATTTTGTGTTGTTTGTTGCTGCATTTTGTTGTATTCTTTTAGATATTTTTGGACTTTGTTCTGGCAGGCAGGTAAGTTACTTGGAATTTGGTAGACTGTTGAGGCTTGCTTTTAAAGTTTATTTGGAGTAGTCTTTAGACTAAGGAGATGAATGTGTACTTTTGAGGACTCTACCTATGGTCTTCTATATTATGAAATCATTTCAATCTGGCTTGTGGTACAGAAACTCTTCTCGGTGCCGAGTGAACTCTGAATTGTTTGTTTGGTGCACTGCTACTTGGTGGTCCCTAAGATCACTGCCTTGTGGGGTGTGACCCTGGCAGACACAGATCAAAACTGAGCAAAAGATGCAAAAGGAACTTTCTCCTCTCAGGGATTCTGCCCTGATTCTAGATGGTTTCACCTTCTCATATTCTGATCTCTATTTCCTCAACTCAGTGAGATGACTCAGTATTCTGTTTTTGCCTCCTCTCCATGTACTGAGACATGGAAATGTTCGAGGCAGGAAGCAAGGGTGCATCTCATTTATTTTCATATTATTAGAGATCACAGCCCTGTACTTTCTGTTGTCCAATATCTGAAAGCAGTTGTTGATGTATTTCATCTGGTGTTCTACTTATTAATGTGGGAGGGTAGATCTAGTACCTGTTACTTTCATGAGATTCATATACTAAATCATTAAAAAATTTGATTGCTCTAATAGGATTAGGAACTTTTAATTTGCTGATTAAGAAAATAAAAGGAGGGACACTTGGGTGGCTTAGTGGGTTAAGTGTCTAGCTCTTGATTTTGGCCCAGGTCATGCTCTCAGGGTATATATAGAGAGATGGGCTCTATGCTGTGTGTGGAGCCTGCTTAGAGTTCTCTCTCTGCCCTCTCCAACTCTCACTCTCTAAAAACAAAAACAAAAAAAACAAAAAGAAAGAAAGAAAGAAAGAAAGAAAGAAAGAAAGAAAGAAGAAAACACAAGAGGAAAATTTATACTATCATTCTCATTTCATAGAAGAAAGGCTATTTAACAACAAAAATTTGAGAATGATCTACTGTCATTATAGGATGATCCCTTCTATCTCTTCGGTGGCGCCTGGGTGGCTCAGTTGGTTAAGCAACTGCCTTCGGTTCAGGTCATGATCCCGGAAACCCGGTATTGAGCCCCACATCAGGTGCCCTGCTCGGTGGGAAGCCTGCTTCTCCCTCTCTCACTCCCCCTGCTTGTGTTCCCTCTCTAGCTGTGTTTCTCTCTGTCAAATAAATAAAATCTTTTAAAAAAAATAAACTTAGTTCATGAAAAATTTACATTACTCATTTTCCCCTTGTGTCAGATGAGTAGAGTTTACTTGAGACCAGCTGTAATCTATTGGCTTCTGGTCAGAGGCCACTGATCCAGGTTGTGCCTTCCTTTTGCCATTTTACAGAAAAAGCACTGAGATTCAGATAAATTAATGAGCAAGTGATAAATGTTTAGCCACAGGCCATGGCAAAAACCCAGATCTCCTGGCTCCTTGTCCAATCCTGTATCACTACGGGGTTTTCCATGTGTGTGAGCATAATCAATTGAGCTTCTAGACACTCTAGACCTCTCTTCCCATTGAAGTGGTACATCTCACAAAGTTCTTTTGGTCCTTTGCCACTAATCTCTTATCTGAGTTAAGTACAATTACTTTGATAAAAATGCTGACTAATACTAGCTTCAAGAAATTAGTAAGTATGCTCAAGGAAGCGACTATAATACGAAAATTCAAATCTGTTCACGATTTGTATGAGAGACAGAGATGCTCATGAAACCTTCCATCTATTCCCTGTGTGAGGCAGACCATGTGACCAGCTCTGGCCAATTGACTATGGGCAAAAGTGACATGTGTTGGTTTCATGCAGAAGTGTAGAAAAACTGGAGTCTGACTTACCAAATACTTTTCCTCTGCTGTGGAGACCATGGCTGTTTGCACATTCCAGATGATGAAGATAAAAAACAGTAAAATTTCCTTTAGACTGGAGTTTTGAGTGACTCTGAGAAGAAGAGTCCCTATGAGCCCACAATAGGTGTACAGCATGAATTACAAGCCACTGGGATTTGGGGGCTACTTTATAATTCAGCCTATGCTGCTTCTCTCTGGTTATGAGATGTGGTCCTGAATTACTGATGAAGCAATGAATAATTCTGAACATACCTGCCATCTCCATCTTCATCACAGATCAGTCACTCTGATTTTTATCTGTCAAATAGTCTTTCCTTCTTTGGCAGCTGCATATCCCAGCAGCTTTGAGGGTAAGTGAGTTTCATCTTTTGTATGTTGTTAGTCACTGTGATTGTGCTAATGGATTGGATTGGGGTAATTATAGCATGTCAGCATATATTGGGTAAAATTTTTATCAAATTGTATATTGTTCTTAGCTGTTACAGAAGTGGCCTTGTGTGGCCATGAATTGACATAAATAGTTCATAGGGGAGGATGGGAAATGCAATATAACATGCATTTTTAAAGAATAAAGACAATTTGAGATAGTTCAAAAAATCAACATCAAGAAAAAGAATGTATTGGAAAATATTTTACTATCTCATAGAACCCAAGAACATCTGCATGTATGGCCTACCGGAGCAGGAATTGAAAAGATAAATTTTTAATCCACGAAGCACTCTTTCTCTTCAGTGCCTTATCTGCTCATCATTCTACTTTATTCTTTTCCATTAACTGGAATTATCTGCTTCTTTGTGTGCATGGGGGTAGGTGGCCACCCCCAGTTCACAAGTTGGCATTATCTTGGTTCCAGTCATATGGCAAAGTTAATTAGCTGTGCCTGAACCTTTACTGCAAATTCCTAAGAAAAGTATGATTGGCTAACATAGGGTCAGAAGTATGTGTGTGTGTGTGTATGTAGTGGAAAAGTCGTGTGGTGTAATAAGCAGTTCCTTAAGAAATCAAATCCCTGTGAGGTAATCAGAGACCCTGAAGTTATTTCCATCCATTTAAGATATGGGAAGTAGTCTCAAGAGTAAATCAAGGATGGGTGCCTGGTTGGCTCAGAGGGTTAAGCCTCTGCCTTTGGCTCAGGTCATGATCGCAGGGTCCTGGGATTGAGGCCCACATCGGGCTCTCTGCTCGGTGGAGAGCCTGCTTCCCACTCTTTCTCTGCCTGCCTCTCTGCCTACTTGTGATCTCTCTCTCTGTCAAATAAATAAATAAAATATTAAAAAAAAGAGTAAATCAAGGAGTTAATAGGCAAAACTCACCAAACCTTATCTAGAAAAAAATGAAGTCTTAAAACCAGTAACAGTTTATTTAAGAATGAAGGGAATTGAATTATTGATCATTAAATACAGGAGCAGAGGATGAGGTACATAATAAATTTTGCCTAATTTACAGAGGCTTGTTTCGACTGGCTAAATGCTTATCAATTTAATGAGCTGGAACAAGTAAAATGCACGCCATGGAGGACCATTCTTTAGTTTTACTTCTTCTCTTGCACTCCTCTAACTTTGCTTGTCTTTTTTATTTTTAAGATTTTATTTATTTATTGGACACAGAGAGAGAGACAGCAAGAGAGGGAACATAAGCAGGGGGCCTGGGAGAGGGAGAAGCAGGCTTCCTGTTGAGTGGGGAGCCCCATGTGGGACTTGATCCCAGGGCCCTGGGATCATGACCTGAGCCAAAGGCAGGTGCCTAACAACTGAGCCACCCAGGTGCCCTTAACCTGGTTTATCTTAAGGGAGATGCATGCATGCTGTAAGGGTTATTGGTTATGTGTACAGTAAAAACAAAACACCCCCCCAAAAAATCCCAAAAACAAAACAAAACAAAAAACAAAGGAGGGAATTAAAAGGCTTCAGAATTTCCAAGAAAGGAATTGTTGTGAAGGTTAGCCTGGTATCTTAACCAGAAGGCTCCAAAATGGGTCCAGACCCTGAAGAAGGATGAAATGTTGGGATACAGAAAGAAAATACTTATTTTCTATTTCTACTTATTCTTTACCTAAAAATTAAGAAAGAAACAAAGGTTTGCTGATACATAAACCAAAGCTGGTAGCCTAACTTGGATTGCATGTTGGACTTGAGAGACCATGTCTGATACCTGAGATAGAAGGCAAGATACATTAGGGTTAGGATCACGGACTCTGCAACCATATGTCTGGGTTTTAGTTACATCTTTTAGGTGGGGCCTTACATGAATTCTTTAACTCTGTGTGCTTCTTCTGTCTCACCTATAAAAGAGGAATAAAAATAGTATTTGTTTCATAGAATTGTTCTGAAGATAAATGAGCTGATGCATGTAAAGCCCTTGGAAGAGTTGCTGATACATGGAAACATGATGTGAGTGTTAGAAATAACGGTGATGGTAGGAGATGAAGGGATGCTTTGCAGCACAGAGGAGCTGATGCTGGTACCTTCCCTCATTTAGTCATTTTCAGCATTATGTGACATACTGCCCTTCAGATGCACTTTATTCAATAATACAGATTACATCATTTAATTCCATGAGGGCAGAAAGGCTTTTTAGTACCATTAATATAAAGAAATAAGCAACAAATCATTTTTTTTCATGTAAACTTATGTGAAGAACTCTTGATTTTTTGGCTCTCATGGGTTCTTTCTAAATTCCTTTCTTTCTCAAAATGATAATTCATAGGCTACCATTTGTCTTTGGGATATATTTTGAGGCATTTCATCTACTGCAAGGAAAGTGATTGGAACAGAATGCAATAACCTTCATCTCTGAACACAATGATTGTGTCAGGCGTCAGCACTGTGAGGGAATCTTCCAACTGGAGTCAAATTAAAGAACAGACATCATCTTTGCCTTGAAAAATGAAAACAGGGGAGCCTGGGTGGCTCAGTTGGTTAGTGCCTGCCTTTACCTCAGATGATGATCCCAGGGTCCTAGATCAAGCCCTGTATCGGCCTCCCTGCTATGTGGGGGGCCTGCTTAAGGAACAATAAAATGAAAACAGACCTCAAAGATAGAATGTGTGCATATAATTGTAATGATTAGGAGAGCCGGAGTGGGTTGGATTGTTCAGAGTTTGTTCTGCCTGGTTGGGAATAGGAGCAGGTAATTCCCAGTCACATACGGGAAGCCTGTGTGTGCTAAAGCCCTACGTGCCTGTGCCACTGTGGCATAGACAGGTAGGCAAGGAAACATTTCAGGTCTTGTAGAAAAGACAAAAGCTTGGCAAAACTCGGGGTACCTGGGTGGCTTAGTCAGATAAGCATTCGCCTTTGGCTTTGACCATGATCCCGAGGTCCTAGGATCGAGTCCCACCTCAGGCTCCCTGCTCAGCCAGGAGGCTGCTTCTCCCTCTGCCTGCCGCTCCCCCTGCTCTTACTCTCTCAATCTCTGACATAAATAAATAAAATCTTAAAAAAAACAAAACAAAACAAAACTGAGCAGAACTGATACTGAGAATTCTGGAAAATAGTAGAAAGTGTTTTTACATGGTTTCCAAAGATTAGGGATCAGGGAGACCATCCTGGGTTGCTGTCCCTGTGTGGTCTTGCCATTTTCCTTCATGAGCAGAAAAACCAGAATTTGGTTCTTGGGAAGAAGAGCCAAATCAAAGGATGTGCTCAAATGTTGTCATGGTCTATTCTGTGTGTCAACTTGACAGATCCTCTGGATGCCCAGATATTTGGTCCAACAGTACTCTGGGTGTGTCTGGGAGGTTGTTTTCTGATGAGATGAACAGCTGAATCCATGGACTGAGTGAAGCAGCCCACCTTCCCTTGTGTGGGGGGTCCTGGTCCCATCTGAAGGCCTGATGAGAACAAAGAGACTGAGCTTCCCAAGAACAACATGGAGCTCCTTGTGCCTGACTGTTGAGCTGGGACATTGGTCTTTTTCCTGCTTTTGAACTTTAAGTGAAACATAGGCTCATCTCGGGTCTCAAACCTGCCAGTTTGTAGACCGGAAGCAACGCTTTCAGCTCTTTTGGGTTTGTAGCTACCTGAGGGTCCTGGGACTTCTTAGCCTCCATGATCAAGTGAGTCACTTCCTTATAATGAGTGTCCTCAAAGAATAAATATTGGTTTTATTTCTCTTAAAAACCCTAACACAAGTGTCAATAGTACTAAGAATGATGATTTTCATTCTAATACATTCTGATAGGATTGGAATGAAGAAAAATGGCCTACATACTGGCTTAGGCAAGAAGCACATAAGAAATTTAATTTAGTGTAGCGATCTGAAAAAAAGACAAACACAAATAATTTTGAATCAAGAATACAAGGCATTCCAGAATACTGCTTTTTATGCTAAATAACACATCTTGGTGTTAAAAACAGCACATGACTGCTTAAACCATTTTATAGTATATTGCCAAATAGAGGAGAGGAATGTAAGTCAAGCTTAAATGAAATCTATATGTATATAAAAAGTAAATACCTCGATCTACTCTTCAGAGTCACACCTTATATTTTATGTGCATTTTATGGACTTGAACACTGAGAATAATATTATTGAGTATTTCTTATTTGACTTTGTCTTTTAGCCATTAATTAATATGGATTTCACCATTCACTTAGCAATATGGCACTGTGACTTGGCAGGACAGGAAATAAACACGAATAGCATGGCTTTTATTATTCCCTACGCAGCCATGAAACCAAATAAAGCAAAGATGAGACCCAGTGTTTTGAATTTTACCTCTTTTCCTGTGTGCAAAATGGTCTGGATTTAGTGAAAAAAATGTTCCCCTGAAACCTCAGAAAATGTTTGCTTGGACTGAGCCTCAAGAAAATTTAGAGTTAGAAGGAAAATGATACATTTTAATAATTTAAGTGAAAAAAAAAAAGCCTCACTCCATTAAGCTCTCAAATGGGGCATATTGCATGTTTTCTATGACTTCTGTTATCTTGGCCTTTGAAATAATTTGAGTAGGTGCCTTGATAAGCAGCCAGACAACGGTATTAGCAAAATGGATCATGTGGGTGCTAACCTCAGCTCCAGCTTCACCAGTCCTGCCTGGGCTTTCCCCAGCTCAGGTATGCTTGTAAATAGCTGGAGATTCTGGGATCTATTTCCTACGCTGCACGTAGCCAAAAGTAAATAATGTTCATATTTCATTCCCAGCTTCACCACAAGTCCAAGCTTTTGCCAAATATCCCAGTACCCAAATCCAGAATATATTATTTACAGATTTTCTTTCTCATATGGCATTATTTATGTGACTGTCTTAGGGCTGGATGACATGACTTTTAATTTAACTGAAAGGCAATGGCAATGCACTCGATGCTACTGGGTGAGACAGGGTCTGTAGGAGAAGAGGGGTCTCTGGGGGAAGAGTTAAACATGCGTGTGTAGAATAGACTGCCTGATGGTAAAATTGTTATTTCTAACAATCAAGTCAGACTTCTTGGCAAACAAACTCTGGGTAATATGTAGCTTACAATGTCTTTTTACTTACAGATTGGCAGGATCCAGCTGATCTGCCTGCTGATAACGTTACATTCCTCTTGAAGAATAGGGAAAAGAAATCCAGGGAAGTGGAGTGTGGGGGAGATCTTTGCAATCCCCCCCCCCCACCAACAGATAGCTACAAAGTACCAGCACCAATGGGATTGCTCAGCTCTGAGAGCTACTTTGGTTTCTTGGTGGGGGCTAAGAAAGGAAGGCTGGGTGGTATATTTTATGCCAGAGACTGAAGTTTAATAGAATTAGACTGGATCTCATGCAGAAGGAGAGTGAGGGCTTGCAATTTCATTTGTTACAGAATTTCTGCCCCATTTTAAAAGGCAATGATAATTATATGGAGCAAGAAATAGTTAAAATTGTGGGTAAAATAGTGAATTGATCAAGTAATTTTCCTAAGCTTCTTTCTCCTTTACAAAGCTCTTTTCTCCTTTCCTCTTAGCCCGAGGCATTACCCTTCATCGTAATTACTCTTCCTGTGTCATTTTCCCTGAGGCTCTTCCAGACTCCAATGATAAAACTGAACATTCTATTTTGGTGACAGTGTCAGTGATGGGTTATCATTCAATGAGTTGTTCCTCCTAGGTAAGATGTGTAATTTAAACAGTAGTTTTCTGCATCTCTATCCACGATAATCAGTTTAGGCTGTTTTTAGTGTTATTCTAAATACCACACTTTAACCCTGGAAAGTAGATAGAGTAAAATGTTCTTCTGGGCCTTAGAATTAATTCAACACATGTTTAATAAAGACTACCATTTCTCAGAGACTGTTCTAGTCACAGGAAAATAAAGATGAATAAAATACAATCTTTGCCCTCAGTGAGCCACCAAAGATTTTACTAGAAAGGAAGTGTCATATCTTCTGCCCGTGGTCTGAGTCCCCAAGGTGGAAGGAAGTCACGAGTTTTGAGGAGACGAAGCACCTCAGTTAGAGGTAAGAGTTGTGCGATCCGATGGGACGTGCTAATCGCTCCTTGCTCCATTGCCTCCCCTCCACCTCCTCCTCCATGCTGTGCTGGGAGGTCCGCGCTCAGGAAACAAGTTGCTCACATTCACACTTTCGGTACTTGGAGTCAGAGAGCCAATCTGATAGTTCAAACACTTGGATCTACAACCTGCCAACTGTGACCTTGAACACATGTAGTTACTCCACAAGCCTCAATTTTCTCATCTGTGAAAGTGAGGAAATGAAAATCTCCAAATGACTTATTTTGGGGGAAGGCTTAATGGGATATTTCATGCAAAGCACTTCGTGCAGTTTCTGGCACATAGGAAGCTCTCAAAGAATGTTGGCAAATGTAACATAAATAAAAATCAATGTAACACGTGGCTTCATCTTTACATAGAATTAAATTTAAAAGGACATAGAAATCTAACTCTAGAAGCCTTGATGAATGATGTAGGAATTTGGGGTCATTTTCTAAAAGAAGCAGGCCCAGAGATGTTGGAGGGCCTTCTAAGCTTCTAAGAAATACTCTAGAATATTCCCAGTCATTTGTTCCATTGTCTTTCCAAATTCCATGTGATTCATGACAGCTGCTAAGAACCTCTCTCATTCTCTCAGCTAAATTTGTCTTCCCATTAATTTCCCCCCTGCCTGCTTCCCTGAAGAGCTAAATCACGGATCATGTGGTCATGTTCATGCTCACACTTCCCACCCTCAGGCACTGCCCCCACCCCTGAAGTGTGACCATCCCTACGAGGCGCAGCTCCTGAGAAATTTGGGGGTTTACTCTCATTCAGATTTATTTTCTCAGAAGTGTTATTTCTCTTGAAATTGTGATGAATCAAATGTTATATATTACTGTTGTACTAACAACATTATTAAATGAATCATCAATGCATGACTCCACCATCATAGCATGAAAGGAGCCCTAGACAACATGCAAATGAACGGCTATGGCTGTGTCCAAAACATAGCAGGGGGTTATAACCAAAAAGCTGGTGGATTATAATTTGCTGATCCCTGAGGCAGCCGTGGTGGGGACCTTGGCTTTTATTCTGAAAGCAAAAGATGCTACTAGAGGTTTTGAGGGCAGATGGGTGACACGATCTTACATTAGAAAAGGATCTTTCTGGATCTGTGCTGAGAAGAGACTGTGGGGAAACAAGGACAAAACGTGGTGAACAGGTAGATGGATTTTTGCAACAGAGAATGGTAGCATGAAAGTGTGAAACAATGGGATTCTGGAGATATTTTGAAGATAAACATTGTTGATGGATTTGTTTATGGATTGCATATGGGGCCAGAAGTGGTAAAAGTTGGAGTGGGATGACCAGTTAGAAAGTGGTTAGATATCTAGACAAGACGTGATGCAGCCCGAAACTGAGGTCTGGCTTATGGGTTTTACACCAAAAGCTGGCTACGTGCAGTTGTAAAAGGGTGTGAGTACGGTGGGGAGGTGTTCCCCGATACTCTCGACATGGTAAAACTAGCCATCTGTCTCATTTCATACTTAAGCTTTCTTCTGGGCTGCCAATGTACCCTGAAGAAACTAAAGAGAGAATGTGAAAGGTTGTTAGTTACATCCTTCCTAGTTCTATGCCTGAAAATTCTAGTCGGAGTGGAGAGAATCTTCTTAGCCTGTAGGGAGTGATGGTTGCCTGCCTAATAACAAGCGAGTCAGCTAAAGTGGCCTTGGTTTCTTGTCTTTATTCCACAATTTAGTATATGGAGATCTGCACCTTAGTCACATTCCTAAGACATTATCTAAATATTTTATCAAATTTTTGATCCTTTGCTTATATGAGGCACTTTATTTTTTATGCACTACAAAAAAAAAAAAAACCTGCTAATTGAAACAGTGCTTCCTATCACTTCAATTGTGAACACATCCTAATTTTATAGCTGTCAAAATGTTAAAAATATGAATCTTAAACATCAATGAAATAGAGCCTGCTATAAAAAACAAGTGTGTAAGTTGAAAGCCAAATAAAAATAAGGGACTTCTGTACTGGATGCCTATATTACATCAGAGCTCTATTTGGAAATACCAGTGTTTGCCATCTATGAATTTTCAAAATAACTGGGATAACTTATAAAGCCTACTTAAATTACATTTTAGTGAATATATTTTTTGAGAGATTTTATTTACTCATTTGAGAGAGAGAGATCACATGAGTTGGGGGGGCAGAGGGAGATGCAGACTCCCTGGAGAGCAAGGAGCCTGATGCGGGGCTTGATCCTAGGACCCCAAGATCATGATCTGAGCTGAAGGCAGATACTTAATGGACTGAGCCACCCAGGTACCCCTATTTTAGTGGATATCTTGTTAAAATGTATATGTATTTTAACTAACCCCACATTATATCTTTAAAAAAGCATACTGAATAATATTCTATCTTTTTATCAATATCTTAAAGTCATGATTATAAGTAATGTTGGTTTCCAAGACACCACTCTTTGTTTGACTCCTACATTAGTGGCTTCTCTGTCTCTTCTGAGGGATCCTTCTTGTTTCCCCAAGTCCTAAACTTCAAATGCCCCAGGTTCAGTCCTTCTGTGTTGTCTCCTCTTGGTGTTCAGGTGAGCTCCCTAACCTCATAGGTTTTAAAAGCTTTAAACACCCCCAGCCAGAACCTCCCTCTGAATTTCCCTCTTATATTCCATTACACAGTTGTCTCTTTCACTTGATGCCTAATGAACATCTCATGCCCGACCTCTCCAAACAAACCCCTTGCTTTTCCTTCTCAAAGCTCTTCCCCCTACTGTCTTTATTTCAGCAAATGACATTCCCATTCTTCCAGTTGCTCAGGCCAAAAAACAAAACAAAAAACAAAACCAAAAAACAAAATAAAACAAAAAACCCACCCCCTCCAAAAAAAACCCACAAACATTTAGAGTCATCCTTGACACCTCTATGTCTCTCACCCTGTATATCTAAGCCATCAGAAAGTTCTTTACATTCTGTCTTCAAAATATATTCAGAAAACCACCACTTCTCACCATCTCCAGCAGCACCACCACTCTCTCTCTGTTGGAGTTCAGTAGGCTCTCGCTGCTGACACACTTGCCTCCCTAGCACCTGTTTTGTACATTTTTTAGGGTTCCTTTAAAAGTGTCATCAGACTGTGCCACCTTTCCGGTCAAAACCCTGCAATGGCTTTACAATTGTTGCAGAGTCAAATGCAAAGCCCTTACTATGACCTACAAGGTTCTGAGTGGCCTTGGCCTCTGTCTGTCTGACCTCATCTTCAGGCTCTCTTCCACTGGCTTCCTCTGTGTGCTTCTCGTACAGTTTCTCCATCTTGGCACCATTAGCATGCGCTTTGTTCTGGAGGGGTTGTCCCGTGCATTGTAAGATGTTTGCTAGCATTCCGGCCTCTACTCAGTAGATAACAGTAACATCCCCGCATTGTGACAATAAAAAATATCTGCAGACATCGCCAAGTGGTCTCCAAGGGCTGGGGAAAAGTGAATCCTGATGGAGAACCGCTGCTCTAACATATCAAACATGCTTCTTCCTCAGGACCTTTGCATTGTCTGTGCTCTCTGACTGCTTCCAGATACCACACAGCTTGCTCTCCCACCTGGCTAGGTCTCTGTTTCAAGTATCATGTTAACCATCACACTCTCATTCC
>PITA01029901.1:0-17245 GCA_004023965.1 Spilogale gracilis | reverse complement strand
CGGTGCATGAGGGGTAAACTGGAGGACAGTGGGAGAAGGAAAGTAAATGGGAACTAGGGTAATCTAGGGAGGGAAACGAAACAACAGAGACTTTGGACACAGAAACAAACTGAGGGACTTGGAGGGAGGGGGGTGGAGGGATGGGAGAGCCTGGTGGTGGGGACTGGGGACACCTAAAGCGTGGAGCACTGGGTGTGGGGACTGGGGAATGAATCTTGGAACACTGGAAAAAAAATTTTTAGTAACATTAAAAAAAAATCCTCAAAAAAAAAATAAATTCCAGCAATCTTTTCCAGAAATCTTTAAAAATCATGTCTTATTAAAACTCTTCAGGGGAAGTAACATTTATCTCTAAATTTTTAAAGATATGAAAACTACTAAGAAATTAATTTTTAGTTAAATATGAAAGGGAAAACAGAAAATAACACTGAATGTTATATAATTCTCATTGAATACTAAGTAATATTTATAATTATAAAAACACTATATATACTATCTAGCAAAATCTTCAACATAGCTTACTAATTTAGATTTGATTGTCAATTTTGCCATGAACCCCGATGCAATTAAATATGACCAAAATATTTTTTAAAAATACACAGAGTGTCTGGTCATCACCCTATTAAAATCTCAGTTCTTCCACGTTTCACTGAAATTACATATGCCATGTTTAAAAGTGACCTCAAAGCTAACTCCAATAGACATGCATTCATTTGGTCACTTATTTGATAAGTTCTATAGTTGAGTGCCAAATTCTTGGGGATAGGGTGGTGGGTACTTGTCAGTTGTATGTGAATTTTCTGTGGTTTCTCAGGATTTCTTTCCTGAGAGGCTTTCCCCTAATTTGTGCCACCCTCCCTTACTGAGCTTTCTTACAGCTTACCAACAGAACATTTTTTATAAAACTCAGTTATACCTTAATTCTTTTTTTTCAGCCCTAGTATAATTAACATACAGTGCTGTATCAGTGTCAGGTGTACAATGTAGTGATTCAACATTACTCAGTGCTCATTACAAGTGTATTCTTAATCCCTGTTTCACCCATCTGCCCATCCACCTCGCCTGTGGTAACCTCAATTTGTTCTCTATGGTTGAGTCTGGTTTTTTGTATTTTTTTGCTGCATTTATTTGTTTTGTTTCTTAAATTCGATATACACGTGAAATCATTTGGTCTTTGTCTATTCTGACTGACTTATTTCACTTAGCATTATATCCTCTAGACCGATCCATGTTATTGCACATGTCTAGATTTTATTCTTTTTTTATGACTGAGTAATACCATTACTTTTTGTAATGTATTGTACCACATCTTCTTTATCCATTCATCTATAGATTGACACTTGAGTTGTTGCCATGTCTTGTCTATTTTAAATAATGCTGCAATGAACATAGCTTTTTAAATTAATGTTTTGTATTTTTTGAGTAAATACTCAGTAGTGGAATTACAGATCATATTGTAGTTCTATTTTTAATTTTTTGAGGAATCTTCATACTGTTTTTCACAGTGGCTGCACCAGTTTGCATTTCCACCAGTAGTGCATAAGTGTTCCTTTTTCTTTACATCTTCACCAACACTTTGATTTTAGCCATTCTCACAGGTGTGAAGTGATAATGTATTGTTTTCAATTTACATTTCCCTCATGATGAGTTATGTTGAACATCTCCTTATGTGTCTGTTAGCCATCTCTGTGTCTTCTTCGGAAAAATGTTTGTTCATGTCTTCTGTCCATTTATTAATTGGATTATTTGAGTTTTTGGTGTGAGTTATGTATGTTCTTTATGTATTTTGGATATTAACCTCTTATTGGATATGTCATTTGCAAATATCTTCTCCAATTCAGTAGGTTGTCTTTTTGTTTTATTGTTTCCTTTGCTGTTCAGAAACATTTTATTTTGATGTAATTCCAATAGTTTATTTTTACTTTTGTTTCCCTTGCCTCAGGAGACATTATCTAGGAAAAAATGTTGCTATGGCTCATGTCAGAGAAATGCTGCCTGTGTTCTCTTCTGGGATTTTTATGGTTCCAGGTCCCACATTTAGGTCTTTAGTCCACTTCAAGTTTAGTCTTGTGTATGGTTTGAGAAAATGGTCCAGTTTAATTCTTTTGCATGTAGCTGTTCAGTTTTTCCAAAACCATTTCAATTATATGTCATTTCTGCTTAAAGAATTTCAGTGGCTTCCCGAGACTTAAAGGAAAATATTTAAAATCCTTACAACAGCTTAAAAATGTTTTCACAAGATCTGAACCTGACTTCCCAGCTGCATCTTGTATCACTCTTTCACACATACACCTCCAAACTTGCCCACTTCACTTTAAATAGAAATTTTTAAAAATACTGTGCCTTTTAAAATACATGTTGGCCCTTCGAGGAGATCCTCTCCTGTTCTTCCCTATCTAGCTAAATCCAATTTATGCTTTAAGAACGAGCTCAAGTATTACTTATTTTGTGTCTGCTTGTACAACCTCTTTAGGCAGAGTTATTTATCATTTATTATATTTCCATAAAACTTGATATGACTGTTCTATTTAATACATCACATTGTAATTTTTTTTACATATATTTCTTTTTTTTTTAAGATTTTATTTATTTGACAGAGAGAAACACAGCCAGAGAGGGAACATAAGCAAGGGGAGTGAGAGAGAGAGAAGCAGGCTTCCCGCCGAGCAGGGAGCCCAATGCAGGGCCCGATCCCGGGTCTCTGGGACCATGACCTGAGCTGAAGGCAGTCGCCCAACCAACTGAGCCACCCAGGCACCCTACATATATTTATTGAGAAACAAGGAATAGTGTTGGTCTTTGCAACCCTGAGTTAACATTTTATCAATGTACCAATCTGATGAATGAGCACTTTTTTAAAAAAGATTTTATTTATTTGACGAGAGAAACATAACTAGAGAGGGAACATAAACAGGTGGAATGAGAGAAGGAGAAACAGGCTTTCTGCCAAGCAGGGGAGCCCAATGTGGGGCTTGAACCCAGGATTCTGGGATCATGACCTGAGCAGAGGGTAGATTCTTAACAACTGAGCCACCCAGGCGCCCATGAATGAGCACTTTTATTGTTTCTAAAAAATATTTTCTGAGTACTTTTTCTAGGCCCGTCACTGAATTCATATTTAGCTCCAAAATATGGCATGAGGACTTCACTTTATTTTTCATAATCCAGGTGCTTTTTGGACAGTTTGATGTTTATTTTGGTTTTAGTGATCTTCCAAAATGTATCAGAGTGAGAAACGCCACTGCCAGAAGTTGACTGTGTAGTCGAATTTTCTTTCCCTGTATATAAAAATATCCTGATAAGACAAGTGTGATTTGATATCCTTCTAACATACTTTTTATGATAATGGCAATTCAATATTAAAATCATTGACATTGTGGTGCATAAATAATGAATCATTGAACACTGAAAAAATAGAATAAAATAAAAAAGAAAATGAAAAAAATCATTGCCATTTCCTTCCTTTCCTCCTACATCATTCTTATGCCTCTCATATAGTTGAGTATAACAATGTTTCAATTTTTTATATTTCTATCTATAGATTATAGACTGCAAAATTTCCAGGGAGAAAAAAGGAAAGTATTTTCATTTTGAATTAACACTCTTACTTGGCCTTTAGATTATAACATTTTATAAGGAACTTTAGTGAATCAATCCAGAGTTCTCTGATTGATACATGAAGGTGAAAAATGTATTTCATGAAAGAAAACACATGATTTTTTTTTAAATTTCATTGAAGAATAAGCTTTGGGCTCATAACTTCTAATTCTGAACCCATCAAGTCATGGGGCTTCTGTTCATGAATGTTTTTATTTTAAATATGCACAAAGTATGAAAAGCTATGTTATTTTCCAATTATAAAAAGAGTTAATTATGAACACTACGTTGAAAAATCTTTGGATGATATTTCAGAATTAGTTCAATCATTTTCTAGTTACTGTGGAACATATTCATCTTCCTAATAATTAATGATTTTAGAAGTGGAATTGGACTTTCTTTTCAAATTTTCAAGAAGTACTTTGTTGTAACTGATTTTCTTACAAAGACAGTTTTGATTCTTCCTTCTTTATTATTACTGGTTCTTGCCTAAAGGATGAATATATTCCATTGGAGCATAAAGAAATGCTATCTTTACCAAATAATTATTGTATCAAATAAAATTGGGACAACACTTACCAGGTTTTTAGGGAAATTTGGATTTTAAAATAATCCAAAGCTAAGTTAATGCTAAATGATCGTTTCACAAAGAATATAATATTCCTCTGGTCATCAGCAGGGAGTCTAAGCAAGGCAGTCCGGATTTTTAATGTTAATTAGGGAAGATTTAAGCTTCTTATTCCTTTGTAAATAGATTGGTACTACAGTGCCTTGTTGAGTTTTGTGCTTATTAGTCCTGGATGTTAGAGCACTAGGGAGTACCCTTTTGGGTCTCTATCTCTGTGTCAAGCCTTGAGAAATGAGTCTGGTGGTACAAAGTGGAGCATTAAGGCAATGAAAAACAGTGTGACAGGCATAATTGTTTTAGTTTGTCTCTGCCAATTGTCAGTACAGGACTTAGACTGCACCTGTATCTCTAAGAATTGGACTAAGGAGTTCACCACACACACAAAAAGAGTTAAGTATGTGAGGTGATGGATGTATTAATTATCTTGACTTTGGTAATCTTCTCACAATGTATACGTATGTTAAATCATCACATTGTACACTTTAAATTTGTACAATTATATTTATCAGTTATTCCTTGGGAAATCTGGAAAAAAAATAAATACAATAAAGAGAAAAGATGTCTGAACAAGGAACAGAGCCTTCCAGGAAAGGCAGGAAAGAGAATTTAACATTTTGTCAGTCAGGTTAATCACAACCTCTCTTGAGCTAACCAGTTGGCCTCCTCAAAGTATTAGCTCTGCCAATCCCATATGAAGACAAGATATAGCACACCATGCAGATCAGACTCAAGCTAATGGCACATTTGAGACAATCCTACTCAGTCTTATTGCAGAGACAAGAAATATATGGCAAGATGGCATAGGAAGTATTATTTTGTGGTGGAGTTAACATTTCAAATATAACTGATATGAACTTTCTTGTTTTCCCTGTTGAACTGCCACCTTCTAACTATTGGGCAATGAGGGAGGGGTGCACCTGTTGCACAGGGAAGGAAGACCCCACAGGTGAGAACAAAGCACTTCTACATTCTATATCCTAAGGCATTTTAAGCTTTTATAAGGCAAAAGACTTCCCAGTTTAAGAGCAAAATGATTTGATGTAGGTTCACTAGCAGGGAGAATAGGCGTTTTTTGCTCTTCATACTAGATAAAGAGACTTCAAAGGAAGAGGGGAGTTTAGAAAGTAAGTAAATTAGTATTGTAATGACCACGTGTGTTACTCCCCATTAGGAGTCTAGTTTCTGGGGAAGTGTGGCATGGGGAGATGATATAATGAACTTTAAGTAAGAATATGAGAATAAATGGTCTTGTGCCCTACTACTCATTGAAAATCTTGAAAGGCAGCAGTAGTTCTGGAACACTCTACTAGGGACAGTGAAACAATGTAGCTACATTTGGGAGAAGGGACAAGTTGACCAAAAGGTCTTGGGACTGGGAAAACAGTAAGCACAGATATAAGTGGATTATACCAGCAATGGTTAAGGATTAGCAATGATAAAGTGCCAGGTGACCCACACACTGACAGTTATTCTCTGAGTGTAAAATATGCTTCACACATGCTCCTCATTTCCATATGAATCAATGAATCACTCATATCATTAAAAAAGACGTCAGCATACGATAGAGAAAAAGGAAAACCCAAAGACTTTTTGTTCCCACCACCACTGTAGGGTGGCAATTCCCTAATGACCGCACATCCCCTTGACGAAGGAATATGGGTTAGGGATAAAACAGGAACACATATACTTTAAATGTGAATGAAAAAAAAATTGGGATTGGTTTAAAGAAATCACAAGATTGGACCAAGAAAAAAGGAATTTGAATAAATTGAGATATTTTGTATCATGCAGATATAGGAGTTCATGATAAGGAATACATTTGTTAGCTGAAATAGAATTGTATGTTCACAAAACTGAGAACGTTGTGGACCACTGTGTGAAAAGTGTACACACGTGTAGAATAAATTAGCAGAGAGCAAGATGGCAGATCGTGTGTGTGTGTGTGTGTGTGTGTGTGTGTGTGTGTGTGTGTGTATGTATGTATCCAGAATAATTGACTCTAGAAAGCAAGAGTTTTGTGAAATTCATGTCAGGAATGCTGTCATGATTAGATTAAATCTGATCATTCTTTAGGTGAATAATTATAAAACTGTATTTGGCACAATTAAGCCGATTACCTCTTTTCCTGTTCCATGTTTCTGTTGAAATCTGAAAGGTGTTTTGGTTTTTTTTTTTTTAGCAAAGTTTTTCCTTGTATTGAAGGGTAGTGAGCATATGCGGTGGCTCTGATTAGAGAAAGATGGACAGAGAGACAGAGACAGAGGGAAACAGAAGAGGTCCTGGGAGCAGCAAGAAGCCCTAAACGCAGAAGACACACTGCTGCTAGCACTCTGCTCTCTGCCTGGTAGCAGAAGTCACCCTTCCTTTGTGATAACCAATTGAAAAATCCCATGATAAATGCCTGAAATCACACAGAAGTAAAAAAGAGATTCTAACACAACAAGAATCACCAAATAATTGAGGAAATTGAACTAATGGAGAAAACAGAAAACTTAAAAAAAATCTTTAATATCTTCAGGAACATTCAAGAGATAGCATATCAATAAAACAAAAACAGAAGGTTCCAAGAGTAAAACATTTCAAAAAAAAAAAACATGAGAATCAAAATTTATATCAGTGACTAACAAAATAAAGAATAACAATATTAATATCAGGTAAAATATAATCTAAGGAATACATTAATTTAACATTGCTTTCCATTTAATACTTAGTTCTAAGTTAATTCTTCACATGCTATTGTACACTATGGGACAGACTCTGTCTTGTTCACTAATGTGTCCTAGCTAATTACCTTATGCTTGGTAAGTATAGTAACTTTTCTTTCATTTAATTTAATTTAACCTAAATCACATGGTCTCCTTTTTCAGTAAGCTAGACTGAGGAGCAATATAAATTAGTTTTGTGTGTGTGTGTTTGTGTCATAAGGGGATAAACACTAGTGAATATTCCAATAGCTTTTATAGCAATTTTGTATATATAGTGATGCCTTTTCTAGTTCTATCCTCAGCCATATTAATTTTCTCTATAATAGTAGAATGTCAACTCCTGGAATGCTATTTTAAATTTATCTTTATGATTATTCTTCTAAGGTCAAATGACTCACAGCTATACTGGGTCTGTAAAAGTTATGGTGAAATTGGCTTTAAGCCCAGATTAAAAAAAAATGCCTTTGACTTCCAGTGAGTGGAATTTTTGAGTCACACATCCTTGCCCTGCTTCATGTGCAGATGCATCCTCAAAAGATGAGAGCCATTCTGAGGAGGCATTTCCCTGCTTTGGTCAAGGCCCTCCAAAACAATTAATTATTTAATTTCTTCTAAAGTTTTTATTTACTTATTTATTTATTGGCCTTAGTGTAGTATTCTAAGAGGTTCATTTCAGGAGCTCTTGATGTATTTGTCACCTACTTTTCTAATGAAATTCACAAGTACTTAAGAAATTATCATCTAGATTTCAACTTTCTATTCCCTGAGCCAGATGCTACCAACAAGACTGTCCTATTCATGCATGCTATGCAATGACTTTATTGTGACAATGTTTTGATTTCTCTTGAAAGTCAAATATATTTAGTGAGATAATATAATGTACACAAGGGTAATCACTAAAAAGTACACCTATCCAGTGGAGAAGGAATTTTTGTAATTTCGGCAGACTTTAAATGTACAATACCCATATATTATGTCAAAATGCATCTAATAGCAGATTTGCAGGTCCCTGCTCTATTGGTATTACATTTATGATCCAGTATTTCCTAGCATCCCATAACTTTACAGCAGATTCTCTTTCCCAAATCTCTCAGACTTTGAGAATTTTGTTCATTCATTGTAGATTTATTGAGTATCTCCTAAGCACCACGCATGGCTCTATGCACCATAGATGCAATGATGAATGAGAAGCATTCTGTGCCAAAGAGTTCATATTCTAGTGGGATAAAGTCATAAATAGGTAACTAGAAATAATCCATTGGTGATGTCATAGAAGTATACTCATGGATATATGGAACTACCAAGAGGAGAACTTCACCTTATTTAGGGATTTGCTGAAGACTTCCTGTTGGATATAATAATGACACTGAGTTAATTAGGTGAAGGTGAATAGTGGGAAAGAGACCATTCCAGAGAGATTAGGATGCACATGTTACTGTATGGAGTCAGGAAAGCATGGTATGTGTGGGATTTACAAGCAATTCAGTGGAATAAGGGATGGCAGAAGTGGTGAATGACAGACCTGAAAAGATGGAGGGCCATATGTGCAATGGTAGCTTTACCCTTACCAAATGTGTTTATATCTTTATTTTAAATCTTCGCCCACCTGTATTTGTAGAGAATGGATTTGAAATCCAATTCTGGAGCCAGGACCATTTCAAAGCCTCTAATAAGGGACAATGAGATGCTAAGCTAGGGTAGACTGGTCATGTTTTTAAGATGTTAAAACAGCAGGATTTGGCATTTATATGTAGGTATAATGAAGAATATGGATATAAGAATGATGCTGTGATTTTTATTATGGGTGACTGGATTGTAAATTATATATTTGAATATGGTATTCTGAAGGTAAGTCTGAAATGGAATACTAACCTAAGTTTCTTAAACATGTAAGTTTTTGTAGAATTCATCACCAAGGAAGAAATTGGAGATCTCTATCTTGTGTTCCAGTATATTTTCTAGAACTTGTATCTGTTGGATCTTGGTGATCATGACTTGAGAAAAACATAGTTATTCTTCTACCTAACTCTCATATACTGTTGGTGGAAATGTACAAGGTTACAACCAGTTTGGACAACAATTTGGCAGCTTTTTAAACAGTTAAGCAAACTTGCCGTGTGATCCAGTCCTTCTACTTCTCGGCATACTGAAATAAAATGAAAGCATATATCCATGCAAAAACTTGTTCATTTATGCTAGTAGTAGCTATTTCTGTAAAAGTAAAAAACTAGAAAATCCAAATATTCAATAACTAGTAATGGATAAGTAAACAGTGATATATCCATACAGTGGTATGCTACATAACCAATAAAAATGTTACAATATGAATGAATCTCAAATAACTATTCTGAGTGAAAGAAGCCAGACAAAAATCAGTATATACTATATACTCACATACTATATTATTTAATTCATATCAAATGAAAACCAGTGTATCTGACAGGAAGCAGATCAGTGGCTGTCTGTGCGGGGAGGGACAGAAGGGAGAAATGACAAAAGGACAGAGGGAAACTTTTGGAGGTATAACTATATCTATATTTTTTGAACAAGAGTAGGTGAATTATTTTCCTAACATGATAACTTGCAATTCTTTGATTGAAGTAGAAAAGTATTACATTTTGACATGAACATAGTCTTGGATAACAGTTCCTTTTTGAAAGGGGAAAGATTTTCTCAGTTATTACAATAAATTTAGCACAACAGTCATTTTTGAATAAAATTTTAAGTAGTGGTCTTTTCCACATGGGTTTTGGGGGTAGGGTGACATGATGAGAGAATGTGTCCTCTGCTCTTATTTTCTCTTTCTTCTCATTTTTTTCAGAAGGCAATTTGGACAGATTTGATATTTTCTTACATCACAGGTATTATGTACTAGCTAAGAGTGTGGGTTTTAGAGTAAGCTTCTTTGAACTCAGATCCCAGCTCTGTGATTCACCTTCAGCAAGTGAATTAATCTTTCTAAGCCTCAGTTTCCTCATCTTAAAAATGGGGATGATAGTAGTGCTTATCTCACAGAGTTGCTTTAGGGACCAAATAAGATAACAAATGAAAAACATCATATAGGGCCTGGTGTAACACACAAAAGGTCAACTATTATCCAAATCCTTGAGATGTTCCCACAAACTGTGGAAAACCTAGAACTGAGCAGTCTGACATGGTAGGGAGCAAGGAAGGAAGCTAGCAGAGACCACTATAAAATAATACTTTGGTACATTTCCTTTATTTAGAGAAGTAATACCACCTACTGGTGTAAAACCAGAGAAGTAAGCGTGGAGAGAAGTTGTGATGTGATAAATAATAAGGAGACTAGCTAATATCTGTGCAAATAAACAATCTAAGAAAAATACATTGGAAATATTATCTGCATCACTAAGGGACTACTTTAAACTGAAAAGGAATTTTTTGGGGGTGGGTGAGTGGAGGTTGTATTTTGCAAATAGATGTGGTAGGTGGAGAAAGAAGAGGATTCAGAAGTTGGTTAACTGTTGTTCAGTCTTTAGTTCCACACTCACTCAGTGGGAGCCTACATAGCATCCAGCAGAAAATGGAAGAACCAGATTCACAGGCAATTTTTGTACTTCCTCCTGCATTTAATGTTGTTTCTTTTCATATCCTGGGCTCACCTCCATCCATTGCTTCATTTACATGCTCTTGAGTTAAAATAAATGTTCTATGTTAATACAAGTTTTTTTTTTTTTTAATGACTTAGTTTCTCATGAAAATTTGGAAAGGTGAGGCTGAATTCCTTACATTTCTTTTGTCTCCACCCTGTTTTCTTTGGCATAGCATCAGTTCTTAGGTTTTGGATATTAAAACATATGTTAGTAATCATTAATTAGACTAATCTGGCAAATATGCCAAAAGATGGCTAACTTCTCTGTGATGGATGATAATGAAAAAGTATAGGGAATGCCTATCATCTTTCCTTCTAATATGAAGTGAAATAAATTTAGACAATCAGTCTATTTTTTTCTAATGATTGGATATTATTATTAGATTTTAAAATCTTTCCTCCTCATCTCATAGTTACATTTTTAAATGATTTAATTGATTTTGGTTTGAGATCTTATTTTGGAAATTTTTACAAGACCTCTCTGGATTCTTCCCTTTTTGGAGAACTATTTGGTTTACAGTGTTCCCTGGTGATAATTTTCTTGTCTGCTTGTATCATAGTTAAATGTGAACAGTTCAGATTAGTCCTGTCATTTAAACACAGGGATTATTTTCTTTTCATGAGTGCTTGTAATGGTCAGATGCTGGATGAAATACATTATATTTTGAACATTTTTTTATGAGCTTGCTTGTCAGTAGCATATGATTTGGAGGAAGGTTTGCTTTTTGTTTTGTTTTGTTTTGAAATGGATATTTGCTTCCTGGGATGATGGTCTCTTTAGTGGCACTCTGCCTAAATCCCTGGGAATGATAATTCAGGTAATCCTTTTGTATTGGCTGTAGAAGTGGTTTGAGAGAGAAGGGGGAATACATTAAGCAATGGAATCCATTGGAGACTATGTAAAATATATTTTTCTCTGGCGTCACATGGCTTGTGGCTTAGGGGTTATTAACAGTCTTGACTGAAGACACACTGGAAGGCAAAATAATAACCAAGATATGTACTAAGGGCTTTAGAACCACATATATAATTTAATTGTTTGGGTAATTTGTGTGTAAGCTAATTATACATGTAACTATGCAGTAAGACATGTGGGTTTTTTTTTTTCCACTGCAACACACCATCATTTGGTGGGATGGAATATGAACTTATCAGTAAAATAAAATAATAATTCTGAGTTACACTACAAAACAGTAAAATTTACAAGAGGAAGATCTGCTTCTTGTCCGTATGTCCCCCTGAAGGTCATGTGGTCCTAAAGTCCCTTCCAGGGATATGTGGGATCTGCAGAATATGATTCTATTTCTCCATATAGAAGCAGGACCCTAGAAGGAGATCAGAGTGGAGTAATTGGTATTATTAGTAGGATGGCTATTACACATGGAGACACATATTTAATATGATTCATGTGTTATTTTCTGTGTGTGCCTTATGCTAACAAAGAAAAGCCTCTTTCTCTTTAATCTCTCTTACTGAAGACTGAGAGTGGGATTGGGTTTGGGGAGCTAGGAAGAAAACTAAGTTCTTAGTATAATAATTAATGTATACCAAATATCTTTGTCCAAGATGGTGAGGAAATGGCTCTGAAGTTTTAAAAAAATATATTAGCTAATGCCATTTTTTTTTCAAAGATTTTATTTATTTATTTGACAGAGAGAAACACAGCTAGAGAGGGAACATGAGCATGGTGAGTGAGAAAGAGAGAAGCAGGTTTCAGCAGGTGCCAGCATCCCACCATCCCAAGTGTAGTGGGCCCATATTCATGGTCTGATCTCCATTCCTTCTTTTCATGGGGCACCCGATGGGGGGCTTGATCCTGGAACTCGGGGAACATGACCTGAGCTGTAGGCAGACACTTAATGACTGAGCCACCCAGGCACCCCAGCTAATGCCATTTTAACTCTGCTGTTTATTTAAGTGCTGTTCTTAATTGCAAGTAGGTTTTATATAACATGATAACATGGTTTAAGTATGAACATACCCTCTGAATTGGTATACCTTGAATGCACCCCATTCTTTTATGGCCAACTCTTTTAGGAGCATTTTCTTTGTTGTTTTAACATTCCAGGAGATAAGGCAAATTGCTTTTCTAATATGGGACATTGGAGTTTGTGCTTGGAACACAAACATAGTAAATTATTGCAAATTGGCAGAATGAATTACAAACACCTTAAAAGAAGAATTTCATGTTTTTCAAGACTTCACTGTATAAAAGAAGCTCTCTTCATTATAAATATTGACAACGATTAACATGCTTGGCTTATAGTAGGCAGTTTCTCAGTTAGATGACTGAATGGATGAATGAATAGGAATGTAGAAAGAAACATTAAGGAGCAGACTGAGTCAAAAACAGGATTTTCTTTCAGAGCAAGTATACTTTTACATGAACTGCTAGCTACACTGGTACAAATCCTCTGAAAAATGACCTCTGAACATTGCTATGGGGGTTGATGTTCTCCTGTTCCCTACTTCACCTCACCACACTTTTTAAGTAAAATTGCCTGGAAGTCAGTTGATCAGCATGTTTCAAACCAGCTAATGAGGGAAGGAAACGACAACTAACTTCTTCCACATGATATTTGTCTAATTTTTTGATTCTGAGAGAAATCTGTCTTTGAAAATGATTCCTTCTATCTCTCTTTCAGGCCTGCAGCCTTTTTTCTGCCACCCTTGTCCCAGTCTGTCTCAGTGAATGTGGAGAACATAGGTGCCAGCATCCCACCCTCCCAAGTATAGTGGGCCCATATTCATGGTTGATCTCCATTCCTTCTTTCATTCCTTGCCCACCACCCAATACTTAGTTCCTGACATGGCCCTGATATGGCCCTGCCAAACAGCTGCTTCTGCTGTCTGGGCCCTTTACCACATGACCCTCCAGACCCAGGGATGATTATTTGTAGTTGCTTATCATAGGAGTGAGCTCTTGAGAGGTAAGTGATTGTGAAAGAGCCCAGGATTGAGCATCAGGAACCTGGTATGCAATCCTGGCTTTGCCACTCTCACCATGAACTCTTGAGCACTGGGTCAGCTTCTGTGTTTTCCAAATCCTTATCTGTAAAACAACATTTAATGCTTGGTAACTAATAAGTTCTCTTCTGGATCAAATATTCTCTGTTACCATGAAATAATCATTTTAAAGAATAGAAATATAATTGGATTCTTTCGATGCATGGCTTGTGGAACACTTACTTGTGTTCATTTTGCATAAATATTGTGAAAACTGTTCTGTGAAAAATAAACTACTGTTAAGTAATAAAAGCCTTGCTTCTAAAAATCCCTTTTGAAAGATAAACTTGTGCCTTTGAACCTTGCTTAGTATCTTTTATTATTTTCGGTAAGGGGATTTAAGAACTTTGTATAATTAACAAATCATTTCAAATTAATGAAAATGCACCTCAGTATAAATTAGGAGGAATGAATATCCTGATTTATTTTGTTTCAGACTAACCACTGAGGTCTCAAAAATGCATAAATAAGCAAGCAAAATAGAACTCATTGGAAAATCACATCTGTCCACCATCATCATACAAAAAGGCACATTGTGTGGTCTTGAGAAAGATTACATAGCGTCCAAGGGAGGAAGCCCTTTCTTTAAGAGAGAGATGAATAACTAGAAAAGCAAAGGGTTCTGTGAGAAAAATCAAAGACTGGGTGGGTAGAGCCGGAATTAGAGGAAGAATTGAGGCAAGAGGAAAAAACCAAGACAAATAGAGTTTTTAACTAGACATTCAGGCTTATAGGCGCCATCTGAAATTGCAAACGGAAAAAATAATTGAGCCTGGGATATGATTAGGATAGTCACATTGTGTATATTGAACAAAATATGAATGAATTAACATGGTGATTTAAGATGGAATGTATTTTTTTCATTCAATTTCCTAATCTACAATTTAGCATTTGAATGCGAGTATAGAGTATATAACCAGAGTATAGAGTATAAAACCTTGATAATAGTTGGATCATAGCAAGCAGGGTGACTAGGGAATCTAAAAATAAACCCTGCAAGCTCCCAGAAGACACAACATGCTCAGATTCTATGAAAGAAGGAAGAACTCCCTAAATTATAAGTGAACAGTGACATCAGTGTTAGGTTTTACTCAACAGGTATGGTGTGCTTCCTGGGTATTTCCAAGAAAAATAAAAATAAACAGATACATTTGAGCCTAGGATCCCTTTTGTGACAGACCTGTTAGTTGACTTGCTTAGCATTTAATTTCAACTTTTTCTCCCTTTCTGACCTCAGTTATAGAGACTGAAAAAATGAAATTCTTGCTCTTCCAGCTTCCCTTAGAACTCAGGGTAACTGTGTTGTGTGACTAATGAGATAAGTAGACATCTGTTGAAATCTCCCCTCATCCCCTTGTGCTTTCTGCTCAAATGTTCCCTGGAGTTCTAGCAGTTATCTAGTGACCATGAGGGAAGGGTAAATGAATCAGACAATAGCCATTACATCATTGAACCAATAAACCATATCATTAGCCATTTACCTTTAAATTTATAATAAAATAATTTGCCATTTGTTTGAATTCCTGTTAATCAGTTTATTCTTTCTTGTAAATGAATGCATCCTAATGCAACTTCCAGAGAAGTAAACAGTCTGCTATGTTTCCACAATATGCACTTTGATCCTACTGTGGGGCAAGACTTATTTTGCTTGAGGCTTCTTACCCTGCTTTCCATGAGCAAATAGAATTCCTTCTCTGGGCATCTTTGCAGACAGACACAAGTGCTTGTGGAGGTCACTCTGGCATCCTTTGTGGTAAAAGGAGTAGGGTAAAGGCTGGCCGCAGAAACCTCAGCTCTCTGTCCTCAGCAGAAGAAGACTAAAGTCCTAGAACTTAGTGTATTCCTTCTTCTGCATATTCCTTCCTTTCTCATCCACAGGGCAAATAGCTCAGTCTCTCTGCCTAAGGAACTGTACTGTGTGTGTGTGCATGTGCATGTGTATACATGTGTGTGTTTGCATACTCATCTCTCTGTTTCCTCCACTCTCACTATGTAGGACAGGGAAGGTAGGAATGGAGTTCAGAATCACTGCTAGAAGGAATGAAACTCACATTGGGATCAGCAGTAGAAAGTAAACATATCTTATGCCCTTAGTATTTTTTACATATTTCATATTATATTGAAGGGACTCATTTCTGCAATTTCCTCCTGACATATGCAGGGATAATCCTGAGGGAGTTCTTTGAGGGGTCCTTGTTCTTTAGAGATGACTGCAAGAGTCTCACATACCAGAAAAACCTCTGTTGGAGGAAGATTTAGACTCTTTACTGTCTAGTCTCTGATAGGATAACCCAAGTTTGATAGATTAGGTAATTTAGCATAGAAAATATGAGGCTCCTAAAATAGCAAGGGAATCCCTTTGATCATTAGGTTTATTAAGAAATACTGTGACTCATTTTTAAAGGAATTTGGCAATCATAATTATGTGAAAGTTATTTGAATAAAATATACAGCTCTGCATGATCTCTTATCTTTTTGTTCTAGTCAGAATCATCTCAGTCTTGTACTTCATCATTTAGGTTGATAATCATGGAATTTGAGAGAAGAAAGAAAAGATTAGGATAAAATAGGACCGACTAACTTCCAGAAGAACAGAACTAGTTTTCTCTGAATATGTTTATTGCCCCTTTTCTCTTTAGCCCACCAATATGGTGAATGGGCCTTCCAGCTAGGATGACTTAAGGGGTGCTTGTGCCTCTATCCAGGGGGTACCTTCTAGGCCTTTGGCTAGAAGCATGGCTGTTGCCAACGGTGAAAGCTTTTTGGAGTCCCCCTCAGAGATGTCATCCATTCCTCTTGACACCAAGCATCTTTCACAATCCCTTGTAAGATACTAATTCATTTGGCTTATAATAGATGAAAACAGATCATATATTTTTCAAGTCAGATAATACCTAAGTTATATAACTCCAGAATTTATAGGGAAAAAAAGTAATAGAGATCTTTAAAAAGACTATAGAGTGGTACCCATGGACTGTGTTACTCTATCTGGGAGTTCTACAGAATTAAGTTTTATTAACCTTTAAAATATAAGGCCTCAGGCTCTGGCTTCTAAACATTTTACAAATCTAAGAAGTCCCAGTATCGAGTGTCACTTGCTTATTACTGTTTTTCTAAATGACAGGTGTCATCTCCCAGTGGTCATTAATATTCTTCTCCAAACTTTCCACCTGTCAGAAATGGTGAAATGTGATCTAGTCAAAATAGGATGAAGAATTTTCATTGGTTTCTGTGGTCTGCCCTGGCTTGCTGCTGCTTGCCAGAGGAGAGAGAGGTACCAACTTGTGTTTTCTTTTTTCTTTTTTTTTAATTTGTAAAGTGCTACATCCCTGATCCTGGCTTGACATTTGGGGGTTAGAAATTTTCCAATTAGATTGATCGGAACTTCTGTCTCCTAGTGGATATTCTACCACTTCCCCATTTAAACTTCACTCTCACCTTTGTTTGAACTAACACCTGCAGTCATTTTGAGCCAATAAATACTACAAGAAGGGAACATCTGTATTGTTAAGTAACTAATGCTACTATAATACTACAGCAAAGTGAAAATCTTATTAAAGATCATAAGGGCAAGGTTTCAGTGCATATTTTCAAGACAGAATAAAATTTGGTACTACAATTTTTAATATCACATATATTAAATTATATTCATATCTAATTTGTATTTGTATTGCCTTATACATTACAAAATTTTAA
>PITA01029900.1:0-17245 GCA_004023965.1 Spilogale gracilis | reverse complement strand
AAAAAAAAAAAAAAAAAAGACTTAGAGCAGTTTAAGGTTCATAGCAACATTGAGAGGAAGGTACAGATTGTTTCCCATATACTACTGACCCTACACATTGCATAGTCTTCCCCATTATCTATCAGCTTCTTCCACCAGAGATGTACATGTGTTACATTGAGGAACCAACACTGACACATGACAGTCACCCACAGTCCCAGAGTTTACATTCAGGTTCACTCTTAGCATTGCACATTTACAAATGTTTAATGACTTGTATCCATCCTTACAGTAACATGTAGAGTAGTTTTACTGCCCCGAAAATCCTCTGTGCTCTTTTGTCCATCTCTCCCACTTCCCAACCACTGGCAACCACTTATCTTTTTTCCTATCTCTATAGTTTTGTCTTTTTCAGAATGCCATATATTTGGAATTGTTTGGTATACAGCCTTTTCTGATTGGCTTTTTACTTAGTAATATGCTTTTAGGATCCTCCATGTCTTTTAGTGACTTGATAGCTCATTCCTTAATAGCATTTAAGAATATTACATTGTCTGGATGTACCATAGTTTGCTTCCATTTACCTGTTGAAAGACATCTTGGTTGCTTCCTAGTTTTGGCAGTTATTAATAAGGCTGCTGTAAATATTTATGCACAAGTTTTTGTGTGGACATAAGTTTTCAACTAATGTGGATTTTCAATACCAAGGAGCATGATTGCTGGCTTGTATAGAGTATATTTAATTTTGTAAGAGACTGCCCAATGATCTTTCACAGTGGCTATACTGTTTTACATTCCCACCAGCAATTAGTAAGAGTTCTAGTTGTTCTACATCCTCATCAGCATTTGGTTTTTCAGTGTTTTGGATCTTTACCATTCTAAAGTGTGTAGTGGAATTTCATTGTTTTAATTAGCAATTCCAATGTTGAGGAATCTTTTCATATGCTTATTTGCTGTCTGTATATCTTCCTTAGTGAACGGTCTGCTCATATCTTTGGCCTGTTTTTAAATCACTTCTGTTTTCTTATTGTTGAGTTTTAAGAATTCTTTGTATATTTTGGATAAGTCTTTTAACAATATTTAGCAATATTATAAATATTTAGTATAAATAGTATAAATATTGAACAATATTTATACCAATATCTTACACCAGTATTTTCAACTAGTATGTGGCTTGTCTTTTCATTCTCTTGTCAGTGCCATCTACAGAGCTCTTTTTAATTTTAATGAAGTCAAACTTACTAGTTCTTTCTTCCATGCCTTTGGCATTGTCTAAGAAGTTATCACCAAATCAAAGGTCATCTGGATTTTTTACTGTGCTCTAGGAATTTTATCGTTTTGTGTTTTACATTAAGTCTCTGGCCCATTTTTAGTTAATTTTTGTGAAGGGTGTAATGTCTCTGTCTAGATACCTTTTTTCACACAAATGGTTTCATACTTAACTTGCATTGCCCCTTTCCTTGTCATTGAAGAGTGTCCTCATCGTTTTTCTTCAGTTATTAATCTTTCATTCCATTTCAGTGTAGTAATTGATCTTTATTGTTGCTCTTTCGCATAGGGTATTTTTCTTCTTTTTTTCTAAGTAGAAATGTCTGTGTGGGAGTACTTTTGAATTTATTAATAATTAATGATTTACACCTGCACCCAACTGGATTGTTACTGCTTGCAGTAATTTTCTAGTTGATTCTTTTAGATTTCCATATAAAGAAGATAATTTGAAAATCATGATAGTTCTTGTGATTTTTATACTTGTCCTTTCTCTTATTTATGCTTATCTCTCTTATCCTCTTAGTTCTCTAATATTGGCTCATATATGCAGGATAATGTTACATAACCATAATGTTGAAGACTATTTCTTTTTCCTGACCTTACTGAGAATGCTTGTGGTACTTACTAAACATCATGTTGGGTTTGGGTTAGCTATAATGTGCTTTACCATGTTATAGAACTATGGGGCACCTGGATAGCTCAGTCGTTACGCGTCTGCCTTTGGCTCAGGCCATGATCCTGGAATCTTGAGATGGAGCCCCCCACATCGGGCTCCCTGCTCGGCGGGAAGCCTGCTTCTCCCTCTTTCACTGCCCCTGCTTGTGTTCCCTCTCTCGCTGTGTTTTCTCTGTCAAAGAAATAAATATTTAGGGCGCCTGGGGGGGTCAGTTGGTTAAGCGACTGCCTTTGGCTCAGGTCATGATCCTGGAGACCCGAGATCGAGCCCAGCATCAGGCTCCCAGCTTGGTGGGAGGCCTGCCCTTCCCTCTCTAACTCCCCCTGCTTGTGTTCCCTCTCTAACTGTGTTTTTCTCTGTCAAATAAATAAATAAAATCTTAAAAAAAAAAATCTTAAAAAAAGTTTTTAAAATAAAAATAACAATCTTGCCCATTTATTTATCTATCTGTCTATCTATCTATTTATTTATTTATTTATTTATTTATTTATAAAAGAGTTTATTTATTTATTTGACAGAGAGAAACACAGCCAGAGAGGGAACACAAGCAGGGGGAGTGAGAGAGGGAGAAGCAGGCTTCCCGCTGAGCAGGGAGCCCGGTGTGGGACTCAATCCCAGGTCTCCGGGAGCATGACTTGAGCCGAAGGCAGTCGCTTAACCAACTGAGCCACCCAGGCACCCCACTATCTTGCCCTTTTAAAAAATATGTATATATAGTCAAGAATGGATGTTGAATTCTGTTGCATGCCTTTTCAGCATCTTACGGAGATAATCATTGATTTTTACTCTATTTATCATTAAGCCTGCTAAGTATTGTGACCGGGAATTGTATGTTTCTTATTTAGAGACGGATAAGGAAGGTGAAGAGGGTCTATGTTTGCCCAGTCGTTGAAGCATGACTGCCTGTAACTGAAACAGCGTCACACATGTAGAAGAAACAGTCCAGTCTAATGGGTCAGGCAGTTTTCAGACTAAGGAGTCTTAATCTAAAATGAAAACATTGTCAGGGTGCCTGGGTAGCTCAGTCACTTAAGCTCCTGCCTTCAGCTCAGGTCATAATCCCATGGTCCTGGGATCAAGCCCCCTGTCAGACTCCCTGCTCAGACGGGAGACTGCCTCTTCCTCTCTCTCTGACCCTCCCCACACTTGTGTTCTTGCGTACTCTGCTTTCAAATAAATGAGTAAAAAAACTTAAAAAATGAGAAAATTGTCTGACTCAATAGAGAATTAACAAAGATAACAATATCTACTCTTTATTAAGTGATTACCATGTTTCCTGCCTTGTGTTAAGGGAAAGAGATATATGTAATATCTGGATTCCATTAGTTACTGGCTCTGTACCTTGTGCAAGTTTCTAAAATTCTTTGTATTCATTTTCCTCTTTATAGTATGTGTTTGATGGGGTTGTTTTTTGTTTTAAGATTTTATTTAGATTTTATTTATTTATTTGACAGAGAGAAACACAGCGAGAGAGGGAATACAGGCAGGGGGAGTGAGAGAGGGAGAAGCAGGCTTCCCACCGAGCAGGGAGCCTGATGTAGGGTTCAGTCCCAGGACTCCAGGATCATGACCTGAGCCAAAGGCATGCGGCTAACCATCTGAGCCCCCCACCTCACAGGGTTGTTTTAAGAATTAGATGAATTGGCACCTGGGTGGCTCAGTTGTCTGAGCAGTCTGCTCAGGTCATGATTTCAGGGTCCTGGGATCCAGCCCCTAGTTGGGCTTCACCCTCTTGGGGGAGTTTGCTTGAGGATTCTTTTCTTTCCCTCTTCCTCTGCCCCTCCCCCTGCTCATGCACACACACATTGTCTCTCTCAAATAAATCTTTTTAAAAAAAAGGATTAAATAAATTAACATATGTAAAGAAGTTGGAACAGTACCTGGCACATAGTAAGCACTCAGTGAGAGCTGCTACTACTGTATTCCACCCCCCACCCCCCATATTTCTGTATGGTGTATTACTGGACCAATTCTATATAAGTGGGTAACTAAGGCTCACAGAGTGTTAGGTAGTCCAAGGTTATGCAGATTAGTCTCCATTTCTGATTTTGTAGTTTATTAAGTCTTCTGCCTTAATTGTATTTTGCCCTGGGTCCCAAAGCAGGATAGTTGGATATTTAGACTAGATGGTGTGTCAGGAAGTTGTCTGGTGAGAGGACCAGATAGACCCCTGCTACTGAAGTTTGGAACTGAGTACAGACTTCAGGAAGATACTGAGCACAGCAAGCAGAAATGAAATATACTTCTAGAGCAAGAACTTCAGAATTAGAGTTGGGGCACACTTTGGCATTTGGGCTGGAGGAAAAAGGTTGAAGTCTGGTAATTAGACCATTCAGGGTTCAATGGAGTCTGAAGTTGGAGAGCTTATATAAATAATCAAGTTAGAATTTTTCCTGGGACTTAGAGATGTATTGATTCTGTGGGTGTTGAGAGTGGCAATAGCTGCAAGGACAATTACACCAGAAACTGGTAATGAGGCTGGCATTGGTTACTTCATTTCTCAGTTACTTGTATTTACTCTTCGTTTTGTGATACTAGACCAGCTATGCCCTGATGGTAGCTGGTGTCATGAACTACTGAACTCATGGTTTAGATGCCCTTTGAACTAACAAGTTTGTTTTGTGTCCTGATGGCTGATGATGTAACTGACCAGCCTGTCTGGATTCCTGACTTCTGTCTTACTCTTCACCTCTTAAAATTTGCCTGCCCTTCCAAATCCTGCTAATCCAGATTCCTTACTACTTTCACATCACTGATTTGACAGTTGCTTCCTTCCTTTTAATTAAACTTAATTTTCATTTATAAAAATTATACACACACACACACACACACACACACACACTCCCAGAAGCAACCTCTTTAAGCTATTTTAGACATGGTGAATGAGTGAGTCTTTGGTTCTTTGGTTACCTTTCATGGTCACTTCCAGCATAAAGCCATACCTGAGGTGACCCTACCCCCAGACTCAGCCACATAGTCACTTAGGCAGTATTTATTCAAACCAGTTTTTTTTGTTGTTATTATTCCTAGTGTTAACAATCATACTTCTCAGTTCATGTCTCTTTATCAGTATTTTGCCCATACCAGACCTTTACTTATTTGTTTGGTAGTGGCTGGTATGTATGTATGTATGTATCCGTGTCTTTTTATTTCCATTCCTTTCCTATTCTCTTTCCCTCCTTTCCTTTAGGCAACCATTCTAATGTGTTTTTGAATATTCTTTGATAGACTGTTTTCTTTTTTATGTAGGCCCCTCACCCTCCGTGAAAACCAGTGTAGGGCTTGATCTTACTACTCTTGAGATTGTGACCTGAGCTGAGACTAAGTGTCGGATACTTACCAACTGAAATACCCAGGCACATTCCCTGTACTCTTTTAAGGATTTTTTTTTTTTTTTTTAGATTTTATTTATTTATTTGACAGAGAGAAACACAGCGAGAGAGGGAACACAAGCAGAGGGAGTGAGAGAGGGAGAAGCAGGCTTCCCGCCGAGCAGGGAGCCCGATGTGGGACTCGATCCCGGGTCTCCGGGATCATGACCTGAGCCGAAGGCAGTCGTTTAACCAACTGAGCCACTCAGGTGCCCCAAGAATCATTTAAAAAAATTTTTTTTAATGGGGCACCTGGGTGGCTCAGTTATTTAAGCATCTGACTCTTAATCTCAGCTCAGGTCTTTTTAAAAAATTTTATTTATTTATTTGACACACACAGAGAGAAACAGCAAGAGAGGGAATACAGGCAGGGGGAGTGGGAGAGGGAGAAGCAGGCTACCTGCCAAGGAGGGAGCTCAGTGTGGGGCTCAATCCCAGGACCCTGGGATCATGACCTGAGCCTAAGGCAGATGCTTAAGGACTGAGCCACCTGGGCGCCCTAATTAATTTTTAACAATCACAAACTTAGAGAAAAGTTCCAAAAACTTTGTTCTGTACCATTTGATTGTAAGTTGCCAATCTCTGATTTCCCACCATTTTTAAAAAAATATTGTAGAGTTTATTTCCTACTAACAAGATTACTCTGTATAATCACAATGTAACTATCAACAATTAGGAAATTATTGTTGAGACATTAGTACCATCTAATCCTCAAGGCCCCTTCCATCTTGTGTATTTTCTTTTTTTTTTTTTTTAAGATTTTATTTATTTTACAGAGAGAAACACCGCCAGAGGGGGAACACAAGCAGGGGGAGTGAGAGAGGGAGAAGCAGGCCTCCTGCCCAGCAGGGAGCCTGGTGTGGGACTCGATCCCGGGTCTCCAGGATCATGACCCGAGCCGAAGGCAGTCACCCAACCAACTGAGCCACTCAGGCGCCCCTTGTGTATTTTCTTAATACTGTTCTTTGTAGTAGAGAAACCCAGTTCAGAATCATGTGTTGGTTTTGTTTTTATTTGTCCTCTGTCTCTATAATCTCTTTTAGATTCTAATCATTTCTTGTTTTTTTTTTTCCAGACTTTAATGGCCTTGATTGATTTGATGGATACAGGACACTTATTTTGTAGAATATCCCTCAGTTTGAGTTAGTTATGTTTCCTCATGTTTGTTTCAGGTGGCACATGATTTTGATTTGTCTCATTACTGTTGATGTCCACTTTGGTTACTTAGAAGATATTTGCCAGGTTTCTAAAAAGTGACTCTTCTCCTTTGTAGCTAGTATTTTATAGGAAACTGTTTTGAAGCTATATAAACATTCATTTCCTATTCAACTTTAAGTTTATAAATAAATTTGTATGTTTGTATGGATTCACAATTTATTATTTTATTCATTGGGCAATGATGGTACACATCCAGGTATAAAACTGTATATTATGTTGGCATAAGTGATAGTGATATAGTTTGATTTTATTTTAATATGTAATAAGTATATTAAAGTGTTAATATACTTTATATACTTATATATAAATTGTTATAATATATATTATATACTATATAATTATATATGATTATTATAGTATATTAAAGTGTTAATATGCTTTATATACTTTTTTATAAAGTTATATAAAATGTGATCTAAATCTAAGTCTGGCTGCTGTAACTAAAACTCTGCCATAAGAAGATAGGTGGAGTTCAAAAAAATTTAATCACACAAAATACAAGTTTAGTGTTATTTCTAGCTGGCGGAAGGTTACAGGGATTGAGCAATTTGATCCTGTTCTGTCATGGTCCTGATTGCAGTTTGGTGCCACCTAGTGGCATTTGTCCACTTCAGTATAATATAAATGGGGCCAAATCTGGCTGGTTAGGACTTATGTGCATTTGTAGCAATTTTAGGTACACTTAGTTGGTGCTGGGATCTTGGACACAATCCTGGGAAATTGGGCCAGGTGAATACAGGGAACAAGAAGACCAGTTTTCTACCTCTTTGCTTTCTAAGATGGGTGACTTACTTTTCTCTTCCTGCTTCTGTCAGGATAGGGGTGAGTGGTAGGTGGCTATGTTTGCTGTACTATTGGTGATTTTGTACTATTGGTGATTTTTTATTTTCTCTGTTTTTAATCTGTACTTTTTCTTCAAATTAAAGTGAATGAAATGTTCATAAAGTCTTTTTTTTTTTTTAAGATTTTTATTTATTTATTTGACAGAGAAAGAGATCACAAATAGGCAGAGAGGCAGGCAGAGAAAGAGGGAGAAGCAGGCTCTCTGCGGAGCAGAGAGCCGGATGTGGGGCTCGATTCCAGCACTCTGAGATCATGACCTGAGCTGAAGGCAGAGGCTTAACCCTCTGAGCCACTCAGGTGCCCCTAAATGTTCATAAAGTCTTAATGAAAATTAAGATTTCATTATTATTTGTTAACAAACAAAAAGACAAAGATGTAAGGCTCAGCCGTCTCAGGAATAAAGGAAACCGTGTTAAGTAGGTGATTAATGTAGAAACTGTTTTCCAGCACGTCAAAAACAATTTCAGACAGTGTTTATTTAAGGTCTGCTATCCAGACTTATTCTAGGTATGTAAAAGGATTCTTTCTTCCAAAGGAAGTCTTGTCTTTAATTTTTCTGTTTGAATTCTGTATTTATTATCACCATTTCTGGAGTATTTTCAGATTTCTGCCGATTTCTTCACCCACTCACTTTTTCTTCTTGGACTTTATGTGCAGATGATTAAGTTAATCATAATCCTCAGTTTATAGCCCATTGTTATCACTGATTTGTACAAACTACTGCCTATGTTACTTTTTCCTTTTATCCTCATACTGCATACTGCACATTCTTTTCTCTCCTCCTGTCATAGGCAACCATACTAATGTGTACTTTTTATGTATTTGTCCTTATAAAATGTGTTTTAGTCTGTGTACATGTATTTCACGTTATGTAATTTAAGTTTTCATATTTTATTTTTTCCAAAGCAGTATATTTTAAAAGTGCATCTGTGTTGCTGTGTGTATACCTATGTAGCATGCTTCCATCAAATTTTAGCTGTCTACTCTCAGTGCCGACCACCTATGTTGTCTCCATCTTCACTTTGTTGAGAGTCGGTATTATAGTGAACATCCAGGTATGGGTCCCATTATGCACCCTTAGGAGAATTTCTTTGGAATATAGACCCAGGTGCAGAACTGCTGGATTATGGGGAGGGTGTGTATTTTACTTGACTAAATATTGTAAGAGTGTTCTAGTATAGTATAGGGAATAGAATAAGGAAGAAATCAATCTGTACTCTTAACTGTCAGGGCATGATATTTTTTCTCTATCTTTGCATTCTGTCCATATGCCACTTTTTTAATTTTGCTAATCTGATATAGAATATCTCACATTTAAAAATATTGTCCTCTGATAATTGGTTGAGCATCTCATCACATGCCTATTGCATTTCTTCTCAGTAAAGTGACCATTTATAATTTTTTGCTCATGTTTTTGGAGTGAGGTTACTATTTTTTTTTTGTTTTTTTTTTTTTAATTTGTTTTGAGGGAGAGAGTGAGAGAGCCCTTGCATGTGAGTGAGGGAAGAGGGAAAGGGAGAGAGAATCTCAAGCTGACTCCATGCTGAGCTTGGAGCACAAGGTGGAGCTCCATTTCACAATCCTGAGATCATGACCTGAGTTGAAATCAAGAGTCGGATACTTAACCAACTGAGCTACCCAGACACTGCTGTTTTGTTTTCTTCAGTTATAGGGTTTCTTATTTATGAAATGTCATCGTCTTTTTTTTTTTAAAGATTTTATTTATTTATGTATTTGAGTGAGAGGGATCATGAGCAGGGGTAGGGTAGAGGGTAAAGCAGACTCCCTGCTGAGCCAGAAGCCCAATGCAGGACTCGATCCCAGAACCCTGGGATTATGACCTTAGCCAAAGGCAGACGCTTAAATGACTGAGTCACCCAGGAACCTCATGAAATGTCTTCTTGTAATTTCTTTGAGTAAAAAGAAACTTAAATTTGACGTGATCAAAATAATAATTTTTTAACCTAGTAGTTTGTCTTTTTTTTTTTTTTTTTAAGATTTTATTTGTAAGTAATTTCTACCCCCAACGCGAGGCTCAAACTCATAATCCCTAGAGCAAGAATTACATGTTCTAATAATCGAGCCAGCCAGGCACCCCATAGTTTGTAGTTTTTTGATTGAAGTTCTTTAACTTCATTGTTTCACCTTTTACATTAATGTCTTTAATCCATCTTGAAGACATTTGGGTAGATTCTGCAGGGATTCAATGTTATTTCCTTCTAGAGAACTAGTTTTCCAGCATCATTCACCAAACAATATCTTTTTCCTGAGAAGATTTCTTTTAATAGTCATAACATTTCTTTATGATATATTAAGTTCCCCTGTTAGTCTGAATTCTCTGTTTTGTTTCATCATCTGTTCTAAGCCAGTATCAAATCATACTGTCCTTATTTACATTTTGTTACTTGGGATAATGTTACCTATTAACTCTTACTCTCCCCTCACACTCCCCTCAGTATTGTCCGAGTCTTTTCCAGTGAAAGTTTAGAATAAATTTGTTGAATTAAATAAAACAATTGGAGGGACGCCTGGGTGGCTCAGTTGGTTAAGCGACTGCCTTCGGCTCAGGTCATGGTTCCGGAGACCCGGGATCGAGTCCCACATCGGGCTCCCTGCTCGGCGGGAGGCCTGCTTCTCCCTCTCTCACTCCCCCTGCTTGTGTCCCCTCTCTCGCTGTGTTTCTCGCTGTCAAATAAATAAAATTAAAAAAATAAAATAAAACAATTGGAACACTTATTGGGATTGTATATGGAATTTATAGATCCATGTGGGGGAAATTGACAAGGAGTATTTCCCTTCTTTTATTAGGGTTTTATAAAGATATATGTATTTTTAAAAGATTTTATTTATTTATTTGACAGAGAGAAACACAGCAAGAGAGGGAACACAAGCAGGGGGGAGTGAGAGAGGGAGGAGCAGGCAGCCTGATGTGGGGCTCGATCCTGGGTCTCCGGGATCATGACCTGAGCCGAAGGCAGTTGTTTAACCAACTGAGCCACCCAGGCGCCCCTAAATTGGGACCTTTTTATGGGGATCCCCCCAAGTATGAGTATCTGTAGATTATATAATATAGACTGCTTACAGAAGCGTTCATTTTAATATCTTTTTAAAATGTGCTGTGAATTATGGTTCCTGTATTTGGGAGCAGTAGTGCAGATACTTTAAAAACCATTTAGCCTCTGTAAATGAAAATATTTGAAAACGCTAATGATCTCATCAATATTTGTAATTGCTACTGTAGTTTTCCTTTGTCTTTTTCATCTCTTGCTAGATTAATATCTGCCATGAGCTGACACATTGGGATACTCAGGAAAACGAAGCTGAGCTAGGAAGGAGAGTTTATATTTAAATTTGTTTAGGCTCACTGCCCAAGTTTAGTTTAGAATCCCTGCCCTGCCTGATAGTTTAAGACACTTGAGAATATCTCTCTTTTAATATGGAAGGTCATATTTTCAAATGCCACAAATGTGATTTATGGAGATTACTAAAATGGACTCCTAAAATTTTAACACAAGGATGGACTCTTAGGATACGGTTTTTCTTTTTACATCTTTATTTTGAAAACCTTACTAGAACTAGAACTTTTTCCTCCTGAATAGCCAAATAGAATTTTTAAAAAAGATTTTATTTATTTATTTATTTATTTATTTATTTATTTATTTATTTATTTAACACAGGGGGAACACAAGAAGAGGGAGAGGGAGAAACAGGCTTCCTGCTGAGCAGGGGAGCCCAATTTGGGGCTCTATCCCAGGACTCTGGGATCATGACCTCAGCCAAAGGTAGACACTTAACAATTGAGCCACCCAGATGCCCCAAACACAAAATTTTATATGCGATTTTGTTTGCATAGAAGGTTTGAGGCCTTATTTAAAGTTTGTTTATTTTGTTTTCCAGAATGACTTTGGGTTCAGTAAAATACAATTTGGTTGGTTGGTTGGTTATGTATGTATGTATGTATGTATTTCCTTATTTTAAAAAATATTTAATTTATTTATTTATTTGACAGAGAGATCATAAATAGGCAGAGAGGCAGGCAGGGAAAGAGGGGGGAAGCAGGCCCGCCCCCGCCACCCCTCCACTGAGTAGAGAGCCTGATTCAGGACTCGATCCTAGGACCCTGACATGACCTGAGTCGAAGGCAGAGGTTTAACTCTGTGAGCCACCCAGGCGTCGTACAATTTGGTTATTTAATGTAGGTTTAGTATCTGACATATAATTTTTGTGGGTGTCTAAGCTATTTTTATTTTTTATTTTATTTATTTTTTTAAAAAAAGATTTTATTTATTTGACAGAGAGAAACACAGCCAGAGAGGGAACACAAGCAGGGGGAGTGAGAGAGGGAGAAGCAGGCCTCCCGCCGAGAAGGGAGCCTGATGTGGGACTCAATCCTGGGTCTTGGGGATCATGACCTGAGCCGAAGGCAGTCGCTTAACCAACTGAGCCACCCAGGCGCCCCTTCTCTCATCTTTTGGTTTCCAGCTTCCAAAATTTTGTGGTTTTTGTGTGTCCCATTTGTCCTTCTGGGGTTATGACTTTTTTTTTTTTTTTTTAAGATTTTATTTTATTTACTTGACAGAGAGAAACACAGCCAGAGAGGGAACACAAACAAGGGGAGTGAGAGAGGGAGAAGCAGGCATCCCTTCAAGCAGGCAGCCCAATGTGGAGCTCGATCCTGGGTCTCCAGGATCATGACCTGAGCCGAAGGCAGTCGCTTAACCAACTCCACCCAGGTGCCCCTGGGGTTATGACTTTTTAAAAAATAAAAAGTTCATAAACTTGGTAGTTTTTGAGGAAGCAGCAGTAAATATACATGTTGACTTACAATTTTAACCAAAAGTCCAAATGTCTTTTCTGCTATTACACTTAACATTAACCCACCTGATGGTGCCATGAGTTTCTGGAGCATTTATTTTGGGAATAAAAGGCTTTACTTTCTAAGCTAAAAGAAACATTTTATTACTGTTATTAAAATAGAGAGTGCTTTCAGTATTACTATTGAAAGGTACTTCTGAAATGTCTGAAGTTTACTTTTCAGAGTAAGAGCTTCAGGGATTTTCTATTTTTTATATTTCATCTTAATTTTAGGATAAAATTTACTTAATGTAAATTAAGTATTTTAACAGTTTTAAATTAAACTTTGTAGATTGGAATTTTTAATCAATAAAGATTCATATTTTCTTGACTTTAAAGCCTGTGGTACCTATTGTAGCGTCATTAGGTGTAGCTACTCACTTTATTTTTCACATTCTGTTAATGAACAGTTTATTTTTAAAGATTTTATTTATTTATTTTACAGAGAGAGACACAGCTAGAGAGGGAACACAAGCAGGGGGAGTGAGAGAGGGAGAAGCAGGCTTCTTCACAGAGTGAGGAGCTAGATGCAGGGTTCGATCCTGGGACTCCGAATCATGACCTCCGCCGAAGGCAGACGCCAGCCAGGTGTTCCAATGAACAGTTTAGAAGTTTGTGTTGGTTGTTGGCAGATTTTTGAATCTTTCAGCAAGTTAATAAGAAAACATGTTTTGACTGCTGTTATGTTAGAAACATATCCTATAGCAGATGTGAGCTGATGACATAGCAGAAAAGCTCAGCAGTGGGAGTGTCCTCATTTCACACTAACTCTAGGCACTAATCCAAATGCAACAGTAAACACTCTTCATTTGCTCCCAGCTGAGCTATTACCAAGTACAGTTCTGTTTAGGACTGGGAACCTTTCTCTTAACCTGTTTAATGGTATGTTTAATAATAAGATAGGATGAGTAATTGAAATATATTTCACTATTCATATTCAATTTTTTATCATGGCTAAAATTTCATATGAAAGTAATTAGTGATACAATAAAATTACTCTAACATTTGCCCATTGGAGATCAAAATTCTGTGTCAAGACAATGTATAATTTATTTATATATATTAACATTATTGAATTTTTGGTTATGCATCTTTGGGCCTCTTTTTCTTTGCCCAGAAATTTTTGGTTTTTGTTAGGTTTCACATTTTGGAGGGTAGAATAGAGGGCCAGGGAAAGTTATAGTGAGAGCACATTAAGTTAAAAAGGTCTTGAGAGGACGTAAGGAGTATGAGAATGAGTGGACAGAAAAGCTTAGAGTGTGAGGAGACTGTGGAATTACAGAAGCCCAAGAAATAAAATGGTTCAGGAAGACAAAATTTAAACTGGGAAAATGCTTCTTGGTAGTCAGAGATGGGCACTAGAAAACAATCTGTTCCTCATTTAATTGGTCCTCTGCATTTGCGGCTTATACATACTTATCTTTTAATTTCACAACTGAACGGTGAGATGAAGTGATGCATATAAAGCATTTAATCCACTGCCTGCCGCTTAATAAGCCTTTGTAAGTATTATTTAATCACCACTGCCATTTATCGTTGTTCACCTATTTCCTCAGTCTAGAAATTCGATAGTCATCTGGTTTTCCACTTCCTTTTGGTCCCCAAGTCAAATCACTCACTAGGTTTCATTGACTATGCTTCCTAAATGTCTTAAACTAAGTCTTCTTTCCTACTGTCTCTGCCTTTTTTTTTTTTCACGTGTAAGCCTTCTACATTCTTTCCCCTCTGCCTTTAAGCCCCTTTCCACTTGGGCCTTTACCTCAGGTATCATCCTTCTGTAAATCTTCGCCTAATCATCTCAGTCAGTGTTAAGCATTTCTTTCACAGTGCTCTTTCAGTACCTAGTAGATAACTTATTTAAGATCCTTAATTTTTAATTCTTTCTTTGCATGTCTGTCTTTTCAGTTAGAACATAGCCATTCAGGGGTAGGGTTAGTGTTAGAAATATCTTTGTTTCCTACCTCCCATATTTGGTACCTGGCAGCATGGTTGGTGTTCAGTAATAGGTTGAATGGTTGAGTAAATGAAAATATTAACATAAATGTTTAGGGATCTGATTAAAAATAGATGTTTGAAGAGTTCATTGATATCATTGAGGGTACAGTTAGGAATGGCCTAAGCATTTTAGAGAAGGCATATGTAGTAATGGTAGAGAAACCATTTCAGAGGTACTTGGCCTTTAGAGTTTGCAGGTTGGTCAAGAAAGATAAAAGTGGCTCAGTCGTTAAGTGTCTGCCTTCAGCTCAGGTCATGATCCTGGAGACCCGGGATCGAGCCCCGCATCGGGCTCCCTGCTCGGGGGGAAGCCTGCTTCTCCCTCTCTCACTCCCCTTGCTTGTGTTCTCTCTCTGGCTGTGTTTCTCTCTGTCAAATAAATAAAATATTTAAAAAAAAAAAAAAAGTAGTTGCCTGAAAAAGAGCCTCTCAGAGTTTAAATTACTTTTTTTTTTTTAAAAAAGATTTTATCTATTTATTTGACAGAGAGATCACAAATAGGCAGAGAGGCTCTCAGAGAAAGAGAGGGAAGCAGTCTCCCTGTTGAGCAGAGAGCCCAATGTGGGACTCGATCCCAGGACCCTGAGATCATGACCTAAGCCGAAGGCAGAGGCTTAACACTCTGAGTCACCCAAGTGCTCTTAAATTACTTCTATAACAAAAATAACAAACAAAATTATATATTTTTAGGTGTGACCTTTCAGATTTATTTCTTGTATTTCTTGACATAACCATATACCAGTTGAATTTAAAACTGTACTTCATGAATAAATTGTAAAGAGTAAACTTCAGATATTTAAAACTAGATTGTATGTATATGACTTTGGTTAAAGGTTATACTCTATCTAGTACATTTACTTAATAGCTTCAGAAATCAGTGGATAAGGGATGCCTGGGAGGCTCAGTTGGTTGGGTGTCTGCCTTTAGCTCAGGTCATGATCTTGTTAACTTATTTAGTTATTTTATTCTGTTTTCATTCCTTAGCACAACAGTGGTGAAATGTCTTCTGAGCAATATAGAACTGAGCAACTAACTTTGGGTGCTAGGTATAAGGAACTATTCCATTTTTACAGTTTAAAAAAGATACAGGTAGTGTGACTAAGCAAAAACTTATAGATAACTGGGAAAATATTTCTGCAGAAAGAACCAGGTGCTTGTATATGCAGTGCATAATTTGCAAAATAAAGATGTTTATATGTGTCACATTCCACGCATGACCCACACGCCCTCTAAGGATATCAAATTTCTAAAGGAATATTTAGCTCTACATTTCATATTTATACATTTTGGAATATAGTAAAAACTTAATAGGTAAAAATTATTAATTGAAGATTAAGATGACCCACTGTCTTTTTGGTAAACATTTTTTGTATTTGTATACTTTCAGGCCTTGGAGTTTGTCATTACAAATGTGTTTTGTTTTGTTTTGTTTTGTTTTAAAGATTTTATTTATTTATTTTAGAGAGAGAGTGTGTGTATGTGAGAGAGAGAGCAAGGGGAGGGACAGAAGGGGAGGGAGAGAATCTGAAGCAGGCTCCATGCTGAGCACAGGTCCTTATTCAGGGCTTGATCCCACTGGGATCATGACCTGAGCCAAAATGAAGAGTCAGACATTTAACTAACTGAGCCACCAAGAAGCCCCTCACATGTCAATTTTCATTGCAAAGCAGATACATAGAAAGGTATAGAGAAGTCATGAATAAAAGTCTTTTTCTTTTTTTAGTTTATAAAAGTAATATATGTTCATGTATCAGCCATCCAGAAGTTAGGCTTTACTTCTACCACTGCTCTGGTAGCCAAAGATAACCATTGTCGATAGTGAGAAATACATTTTTAAAGTCTTTTTTGTTTGTTTGTTTGTTTGTTTATTTAGACGATTTTATTTATTTAACAGAGAAACATAGCCAAAGAGGGAACACAAGCAGAGGGAGCGAGAGAGGGAGAAGCAGGCTTCCTGCCGAGCAGGGAGCCGGATGTGGCACTCCATTCCGGGTCTCCAGGATCATGACCTGAGCCGAAGGCAGTCACTTAACCAACTGAGCCACCCAGGCGCCCCTAAAGTCTTTTTTTTTTTTTTTTTTTTTTTTAAGATTTTTTATTTATTTGACAGAAACACAGCTAGAGAGGGAACACAAGCAGGGGGAGTGAGAGAGGGAGAAGCAGGCTTCTCGCTGAGCAGGGAGCCCGATGTGGGACTCAAGCCTGGGACTCCAGGATCATGACCTAAGCTGAAGGCAGTGGCTTAACCAACTGAGCCACCCAGGTGCCCCTGAAATTGAAGTCTGTCTTTCTTTTTTATTTTTTTTAAAGATTTTATCTATTTATTTGACAGAGAGATAGATCACAGGTAGGCAGAGAGGCAGGCAGAAAGCGAGGAGGAAGCAGGCTCCTCGCTGAGCAGAGAGCCCAATGCGGCCTCGATCCCAGGAACCTGAGATCATGATCTGAGCTGAAGGCAGAGGCTTTAACCCACTGAGCCACCCAGGTGCCCTGAAATTGAAGTCTTTCAATTCCAGTATCTGTAAGCATCTTCATCCCTTCATCCAAAGGGAGAGTCATTTTTCCCAGCTTTATTGTGTTGAATCCTTTTCCTACTTATTTGAAATGTTGCCTTTGTTATTTTCTTAATACCTTATCTCCAGTCTGTATCATTGACCTGATTCATTTCCTCTTAATTATTATAGCTTTATAGGTTGCTCTTCTGTTTGGGGGGGTAATCCCTCCATTACTTGTTTTTGTCAAAGCAGTGTTATTTTCATGCATTTTTATCTTTTATGTGAACTTTATAATCACCTTACCAAGTTCCACCATGTTTATTTGGTTAGTAGTAGCATGTATTGCTCTTATAATGGTATGATTATACTTGTTATGCAAAGAACCCTAACGCTTTTAAAAGATAATTGTATACTAGTCATGCTTTTTTTTTTTAAGATTTTATTTATTTTTTTGACAGAGAGAGAGATCACAAATAGGCAGAGAGGCAGGCAGAGAAAGAGGGGGAAGCAGGCTCTCCGCCGAGCAGAGAGCCCGATGTGGGACT
>PITA01029899.1:0-17246 GCA_004023965.1 Spilogale gracilis | reverse complement strand
AGGATGGGATTCCGCCTGGGTGGGAAGGACTGTTTTGTCATCAACATACTTAGAATTGTCAGTACATGGTCATAGTAAAACGTAGAGTAACTCTTAATATTATTATTTATTTTAAATCCCCTACAGACTCCATGCCCTCTTTATAATGTGCCCAGGACAGACCACTCCCACTGGCCCCTACCCTTTGGTATGAGACCGGTAACTACGTGTTTTTGGATAAGCTCCTCTCTCTCTGACATTTTTGATAGCACTGCAAGTTCCTATGATTCTCAGCCTATGTTCTTCATCGATGTGCAGCCTACCCAGCATTCCAGGGAGATAGGTTCTATGAAGGACGGAGGGGTAGCCCTGTACTTCCCATGGGTTTTGGGAAAGAGGGGTCACAAGTAGAACCAGGTGTCTGGCTATTTCATGTCTAGCGTTCTCCTGACCAAGGCATAGAAACTTTCTTCAGGATCTGGATGATGCTTTAGAGTCGCATGAGCAAGGCTGATTGAACCAAAGGGCAGGGACCAAGCGCCTGGAAGAATCTTCTTAGAGATTTACCATTGGGTGGGGAGTTGAGAGTTTGAAGTTGAAGACTGAAATCACTAAAGAGAAGCCCAGGTGGTTGTTGATACCACTCCTACCCCACCCCCCTGCCCTTTCCCTGGCCACTACCCTGGGGCAAAGGAAGAAGGAGGACCCCCTGCTAATTTTCAACTGCACTTTGCTCTCTGTTATGTAGTATTTCAGTGACAGGATCCACTCAGGAGAGTTGGGGCAAGGCTGGCTGAGGTTCTCAAGGAGCTGAGTTTTGAGTTTAGATGCCCGCGTGGCAGTGGAATGATGCTTCCTGACCTTTCAGACCTTTGAGACCTCTGGGCGGTCTTAGACTTCACCTGGAGCCTCCTGTCCAGGATGCGACCACCTAGGGGAATTCCAGGGAAAGGTGGCAGGTAGAGTATCCTTTCTGAGTTTTATTCTCTCTTGTCCTCCCTTCTCTTCTTTCCATGTGTCTGTGTTACTTTGTTGTGTCTTCTTCTCCTCAAGTTTCACAGACCAGTGATGCAGGGGTATTTATTTTATGTTCTTGTCAACAGAGATATCATGGACTGAAAGGTGATGGGTACCCCAATGAGCTCACTACAAGATCTCAAAGATTCCAAGCCACTGGCTGCTCCAAAGCCTAAAGCCACCCTTCTGGAGAGGCGGCAGGAAGGAAGCCTGGAGGAGGTGAGGAAACATCACTCTTCCCTCTGCCCTTGACTCCATCGGCCTTTAGCTGTCAGATGGTTGGGCCCAGGCCTGATGGGCTGTTTCCCATGTGTCCTTCCACAGGCTCTGCTTTTGGCCAGAGGACAGACCAAGGGAGGACAGACCACTGAAGGACAGTGAGGGAGATGTTGCTGATCTCCAGGACAGAAACACAGCAGCTGGAACCAGGAAGCACCCAGAGTGGAACTGAAGCCCAGCACCCCTTCAGACTGAAGCTGTCTGAGCCACGTGTGATTCCTGATTGGACTGTTTTTGCTTTGCCATCATCTGCATAGCACAGTTCTGGATACTTTTGAATGGTTGGCTTTCTTTTCTCTCCCTTTCCCACCCCTGTCTTTTCTTTTTTCTTCTCTGGGCCCTGAGAACTGTAAGAAAAGGATTGCTTTAGAAAGTATAATTCTATTGCTGACATTGGCCTTGTTTATGAACAAATTCTGTCCCTACGGATTTTCTGAATTGCAATCCCAGGCTACCTGGTAAATGGGGCTGCATGATTTGATTTGTGTAGTTCTGATCCTTAGATTAAAAATACATTTTCTGTCTTCCTTCCTTTCTTTTTTTTTTCTTCAAGTTTTGGATCCAGATAATGGCCCAAGTCACATTTACTTAGCTACTGAAGCGATCTCAATGTGGTATCGCTTGGAGTTGAAATCTAATCAAACATATGTTATACCTGGGGCTCTTGCACGCTATTTGATATATATGTTACCCTACAAAGAAACACAGACCTTGTAGGTTGAAATTTAATTCCTGTCTGATCCTGCAGTTAGAATGGTGGAGAAATTATAAATATCAAAAGCGTCTTCAAACACCCCGAATGTAAGCTAACCAACAATAAGTGGAAGGTTTGGAAATGCCACTCTCCAAGGCAAAGCAGGAGTTGGAGATCAGCTTACCTCGTCAGTAGGGTTGCCTAGGTCTGTGGATCTGCTCATTTTGGAGGAATCCGAGAACAAGGTCTGCTTCTGTGCTTGGGTTTATGGAAGTCGTGGCGTCTCCGACTGAATGCTCTGTAACTGTGCCTGCCTTGCAATAAAACACCTTTGGTCGACTCAGCAACAAGGTCTCTGTCAATTTCCTGCAACGCTGTGTCCTCAGTGCTTTGTTAGAAAGTCCACGGTAGACCTTTGCGTGGTTGACCTGTGTCAGAGATCGCAGCCGACTGAAGCTTTACTGCTCTCACGGGGCTGTCTCCAGAGCCATCTCTTGTTACCACGTGGGGTCCGTGTGCGTGTGGTCAACTTCCCTTCTTCATGTTATTGTCAACTGTAGACCTCTGTAGTTGTGGCATAGCCCAGTAGGCCAGGGTGCTGCCGTCTCGTTCTGGAGCCCCCATGTATTTCTCTGAGACTCCAGAACAAGCTGCATACTCTTAGAACTTCAGTTGCCTCATACACAACATGGCGATAATGATCCTTCCCGCAGTTATGGTCATAAGCGCCTATAGAAGGACCTCATGTGGATGACACCATACACGTTATAAACATACCAGGCCATGGCGGCACTCCATAAATGGTGATTATTTGATTTGCTAGCAAAGAACTGAAAGAACACTCCAAGTCCTTTGGTTAACTACACAGTGGACTAAGAACGCAGTAGCCTTTGAGTAGCATCTTAGGCCTCCTTGCTTAAAGCCATTAGAAATAAAGGTGGAGATTCCTGGGGCACAAGTTAGGAGAAGACAGTCTGAAGCTCACTGCCTTAACCATGTAGCCAAATACCTTGATCCCTTCCTCAGTGGAATACAGCAGGTGTTGCCTCCTTCACAGAGATGACACTTTCGCTTTTACAGAAAGTAACATTCACCAAGCACGTAGGTGTAGAGAGACCATCTCGCTCACTTGTTTGCAGCATCAGGCCCATACCATCTGAGGGCAGGAGAGTCTCTCTAGATACTGACAGAGAGGTCTCCTTCACCACAGGGGAAGAATTCGACCCATCTCAGGCCTCATCAGACTATGTCTACCACATCAGTAGGAAGCAGTTTTTGAAACCCCCCCTGCAGTCTCTAGCACCAGACTTGAGATTTCTGGAAGACCAACATGTGAAGCAAAGTCAAGAGCTAAGATCATTCATTTCATGTAGGGGGCAATTAAGTCGTTGTTCTCTGGTTGCCATGGTGTGTGTTATGGTCCTACAGATAGCCCTGGACTTCAAGCCACGCAGAGTAGAAAGAGCATTTTCTACTTACTTTTCTACTTACAACTTACTCATTAAAACCATAATGATAACACAAAAGCAGATAATAGTTACTAAGTATTTACTTTATGCCGGGCACTGGGTAGAACATTGCTCTTTTAATCATCTCAACAACCCTATGAGGTAGGTACTCTCAATTCCCATGACCTGGATGAGAAACTGAGGCATGAAATTGCTTCGTATGTGGGCCAGGCTCCCCAGCTGGTGAGAGTCCTAGCTGTGATGTACCAGGTCGGCCTGACTCTAAAACTTGGGCTCCTTGCCGTGTTGGTCAGCTGCTTCCTCCCCTTGGTCCTGGTCCCTGTCTGCTTTCTTGGCTTCGTACTGTGAACCTTACCTTCAGAACTGCGTCATCCTTACTTATAACTTGGGGTTATTAATGATCAACTTTCTTACCTGCTTCCCACCGTTAATGTCGAAGCTCTTGGCAAATATATGTCAACTAATTGTAAATTGATATGAAAAGTAAAGGTGTTCTGGATGGAGTCCAGGCCCAACCTACCTTATGCTGAATTCTATTTCTGTTTAGCATTCAGAGGTTTCAGTGCATCTTATCCAGAGAAGATCCTAATGGGTGTCAATGTTGAGTCCAAGAACTTTCTTGGACAATACAAACTTTTATATTGGTGAAATATTAGATTCTGGAACACAGTGATGCTGACTCTAACCTTAGTTCCTAAAGCTGTATCAAAAAACATCATTTATGTCAGACAGAAACAACCTCTTCCCCATTTGCTCCAACAGCTCGTCCAGAAGGTGTTGTTACTGTGTATCTGTCCAAAGGACTGCTGCAGTTTAAAGCATTTTACATATTTGTAGACAGATTATAGTTGATGCCGTTGGTACTTTGTCCATGTTTCTGAGGGCTTTCTCTGGCTATGGGGACTGTGTGATAGGCCAGAAGCACTAACGTGTTCATTCTTCCCCCATACGGAGACTAGCTCGCCCTCAACCCCACTGAAGACAGTTGGTATATAAATGACCCAGCTCCTCACCCTTGGATGGCCGAGGTGAGGCCTGGTCTGCCCTGTCTCTGAGCTCCCCAGTAGAGTGACAGTCTTCTTGCCCGTGGTGGGAACTAGTTTGTTAACCCACTTTCGTTGTCTGCCTTTCCTTCCTGTGTCATGCACTTGCTTTTCAACCAGTGTTTCCTGGATCACTTTACCAGCAAGGAGTTAATCTGCTCAAAAATTGCTGTTTTAGGATCTGCTTCTACAGGGACCCCAAGTGAATTCAAAATTCAAGTGCTGGCCAATTATAGAAATAATAATATCCCAGAGAAAATACAGCAGTATCATCCGAGACTAAACCCTTTCTCCCCTTGTCCTTCTACTGATGCCTCTGCTGTGTTAGGAACTGGAAAGGAGACTTTATAAATCTGAGACCCACTTACCAGAGAAGTTTCCTTCCTGTGAAAAGGGCACCTCTATAGGTTACGAGATACTTTTCCTTTAAATGAAAGACTCAACTAACATATGAGACCAGGCAAGAGTCACCTGATGGCAAATCAAATTACAGTTCACCAGCTAGAACAAGTAATTAAATATAAGGGGGTAATGGGAAAAGGAGGGAGTCACAATCCCAGAGCCCCCCTTTCACCTCTCAAGGACTCCCATTTGCCTTTGAATCACTTCTGCTTCAATTAACATTGATTGAGCCTGCCTAGAGCGCCTGGTGCTTGTCAAATCCCATTACACGGGCTCCAAGACACTCTCTGTCCGCAAGCCATTGTTGCGCTGGGACATTTTTCTGGGAATATTGAATATTGTGGGGAGTAGCTAATGCATTGATCAGGACTGTTATATGAGAGGTTTGCTTTTTCTGGCTTGGCAGTTTTGTGAACGGGATTTCATCTTTGCCATTATCATTATCAGCTGGAGCCAGTTCTCTAAGTTCAAGTTATGATGCTCTAAAAAGCATGTCAGACTGACCTACTGTAGCTTTTAAAGATAAATGTTGGAAATGTCAATTTTGTAAAGTAAGAGATGTACCTGTATCTTGTTAGAGGTGTCACACACCTACTTTATGTATTTTTGTTGTTGGGAGGAGGACACATGAAGAAACACATTTCTTCTCTGGGGTTCCCGGTAAAGATTTTGATGTTTATTTTATCAGAGATGGAACCACAGTACATATCAGAGTCTGCCTTATCTTTTTTCTTTTCAGCCTTTGCTAAGCTCTTGGGGGGTGGGGTTATATTTTATGCAAGATTAGGGCAAGAATACTATTAAGAAAAAAAATCAGGGTGCCTGGGTGGCTCAGTGGGTTAAAGCCTCTGCTTTCAGCTCAGGTCATGATCTCAGGGTCCTGGGTTAGAGGCCCGCATCAGGCTCTCTGCTCAGCAGGGAGCCTGCTTCCTCCTCTTTCTCTGCCTGCCTCTCTGCCTACTTGTGATCTCTCTCTGTCAAATATATAAATAAAATCTTAAAAAAAAAAAATCAGAGAATAACATTGTTCCTAAAATGACCAAGGCTCTTTTATGCAGGGAAAACATTTATGGCTACTGGTACCTTTTTAATACTCACATTTTAAATCTCATTAATTATTAAAATTTTCCTAAATATTCAAATGCTACTTTTGCCACAAGTAAAACATACTTTATGAATCATATCATCTTAAATATTTAAATGCCGATTAGAAACTCAAGTAGACAAATTCTCCTAAATATTTCTGTAGAACCTCTCCCAATTTCATTTAAAAGCTTCACAAACTTCTAAAAGCTGACAGTAAATTGCATGTGCGCACATGCGTGCGCACGCACACACACACACACACACACACACACACAGTAATCACCATGGGATTCAAAATATATTATACCTTCACTTGAATAATTAAGAAGTATTTATATGGGGCGCCTGGGTGGCTCAGTTGGTTGGGCGACTGCCTTCGGCTCAGGTCATGATCCCGGAGACCCGAGATTGAGTCCCACATCGGGCTCCCTCCTCGGCGGGAAGCCTGCTTCTCCCTCTCTCACTCCCCTTGCTTGTGTTCCCTCTCTCGCTGTGATTTCCCTGTCAAATAAATAAAATCTTTAAAAAAATAGTATTTATATTATGGATTTGATTTATGTATTTATGAACTTGTTTTAACCCTTCCCTGTTTTTTTTATGCTTATCAGTGTTTATATTTTTCTAGAATTATAGTAATCTTCCAGACTTGGAAGAAAAATGTGGTCTTAAACCAGCTGAGTTTTCATATTCTGGGGCATCGGCTGCTTGGTTTTTGGTTAACATGTGGGATCCTAGTGGATCTCTGCAAAATCAGTTCCATCCTGAGCTGGTGTTTTCTGGCTGAGTTTTTTCTTAGAGTCAAAGTTCCGTTGCCATGTCAGTGAGCCTTGGAAGCACTCGTCTTGTAATGGCGACGTGGACCACCCTCTGAGAGCTTTCGTCTTCATCAGATCTTAGTCCCACACAGTCAGCCTTTATTTCCTCGTGTCTTGTTTTCTCAGTATTTTGATAACAAGATATCCAGCCACTTATTCATCTAGGGGATGAAAGGAGGGGTCTGAACAGCAGATTCTCTTCTTGATTGCTGTCTCATGCATCTGCCTCCAACACCCATCTGACTGTTATGTGTAGCTTAGGAGGGGATCACTTCTCTGATCATCCAGGAAAAAAATCTCCAACTTTTCTTGAGTTATTTGGCTTAAAATTCACTGTACGTCTATATATCAAATCCCTAACTTACTTATTAGGAATATATATATATATATATTTAAATATGCCCTTTTTGTTTTTAATGCCCTTTTTGTATACCTTATACTTTTTCATTGTTGAGTACTGCTCTGAACTCAAGCCATAGATACCTGTTATCCCAAAGAACTATAATTATTCCTGTTGTTCAGATTATTGGAATGTGGATACCCTCTTTAAATATAGTCTCCCTTGTCTTTTTAACACTGCTCTTGAGGCATTTTTGAAAGTCTCTTGCTTAAAGGCAGCAAGAAGTTCCATACTTGTATTGATTTTTCTCTACTATTAGCTAAGATTTTAGTCCTTGAGAATCCCTGAGTCTTATTAATAGAGAGTAACAGTAGGATTGCCTATCAGCTTTATTCCCATGAATGTGATAATAGGCAAAACAATTTTGGCCACTATAACGCAAGTGCTGGAAAATAAGTAAGTTTATAAGTTGTAATTATCTTTTTCTAATACAAATGCTAATATTACTAATTCTAAATTTTTATCTAATATTAATTTTTAAAATTTATTTTCCTATACCATGCCTTCTTGGATTATCAACTCATACTGTAATCACATGCCTTTCTCATTTATCGGCCTTGTAAGTTTAATTGGTCACCATTTTGTAATTCTTTTATTGATAAACATAAGACAGGATCCAAGTGAAGGTAGGCAGGGGATACAGTAGACAGATCAGTTTTCTCATCTGTAAAAGGAAGGCTCTGATGAGGTTTAAGATTGAGATTTTTGTCCTGTAGGCAATGGAATGAATACTGCTTAGAATATTTATCACTGGTTTCAGGCAGTGATTCTCAAAGTAGCATCACTGGGAGGGAGGGTTCAAATGCAGGTTACTGAGCCCCACTCTCAGGTTTCTTATCAGTAGGTCTGGGGTGGACTGGGAACTGCATATATCATAAGTTCCAGGGGGAGCTAATGCTAATGGGTTTGTGGCCACACTCTGAGGACCACTGGGCTAAGGGACATAAAGTAAGGCTTATTGGTTAGGTGGAGCTTGCCTTTGGAGCTTGAACTTTGAGGCTGTTAATCTAGCTGAAGATTAAGAAAAAGTAGTAAGTAAATGGCTTCTAGAAAGATAAGTCCTTGGGTTATAAAATTTGGAATTATCATTGAGTATCTTGCATATTCAACCAGATCTGCCTTTTACTCCTTGTCCCCATTTTCTTTGGGCAACTCTGACTGCTTATCAGCTATAGATCTCATATCTACAAGCACAGAGAGACATGAAAGCATCAATTAAAAAAATCAACAGAATTCTGTAGTCCACTTAGGAAATTACCTTCACCATAAATATACAATAATGAAATTTCTTGTAAAAAATTCTTTGGTGGGGAAAGAATTCACACAAATGGATTTTGTGTCTATAAACCCAGATTGTAAATCTTGATTTTATTTTGAGGTTGAAGTGTAGACCTTCTCTCTCTTTCCCTGACATCTGTTATAGCAGGAAGCCTATCTTCCTAAGTGTTTAAGCAAGTGCCAGGTATGCTGTCACATCAAGATGAATAATAAACAGCCGTAATAAATGGATGTTGTGTGTGACATTAATAAGACATTTGCAATCCTGCAGGAAGAATCATGCTGGAAGATAAATAGATGCATTTATTTATACTATTGTTAGGAACTTGAACTTCTGACACACAGAGCAGGTGTTCAGTCTATTTTGAAACTACCTGACAAAACTCTTTTGTTTTCTGGTTCCTCTGTCTGCCCCCAAAATGTAGATGTTCTTCAAAGTTCTGCCTTCTCTCTTTGTTCCTTGACCTCTGACTTTTCTATCTGTGAACTCCTCCACACACTTTAAATTGTTATCTCCAGAGGGGATGATTTCACATTCCCATCTATCCACCCCCTTCCCCTCCCAAAGAAAAAGAAATTGAATTTTTATTTCCAACTGACTGTACAACATCTTTATCTGGATGTCTGTCTAGCAACCCAAACTACTCGCCTGTTACAGGACTCCGCGCTTCCCCTTCCCAACCCATTTTAGCCTTGTGCTTTTCTCCCTGAATATAAGCCACATGATTTGCTTCACTAAAACCTCCCTCTTCATCATCCCAGAGATCCACAATATTCAGCCTCCAGTTTGTCTCTTTGGTATTAATATCTTTGTTCCATTTTCTGACAAAACTGTATCTTAGCTAGTGCTGCCATTCAAATGATTGTTAAAGCTTTTTCACTAATGTTCTCATTTTCAGTCTCTCTCTACTGCAGTCCATCTTAAAAATCATGCAACATAAAATTTCTCCCAGATCGTATCACTGATCATGGCATGTCCTGATCTAGAATCTTTCATGACTCCCAGTAGTAATGAGATATGTTCATACTCTTAATGCTGCCATTCCATATTTTTCAACACACAGCTCCAACTTCCTTTCTCACTTCCCTTTCTTACTGTTCACTTAATGAACCCTCTCGACTGGTGTAATAATCAATCTTTAAACATGCCTTTAAATTTAATATTTTGATTGTGCTATTCCTCTTTCTTCATAACATCTCCTTTTTTGACCTGTTGAAATCCAACACTCTTTTTAGAAGAGCATAAGAAATGCTACTTTCCTATAGAGTGTTGCTTGAGCCACCCCAACCAATATTACTTTTTCTTTCAAGTTTTTTTTGGATCCTGAACTCCCAAATCCTGCTGGACATCTGTATGGGACAAATTGAGGTGGACTTCCCTAGTGAATCCATACTGTTGAGAGCCCTTTCTTGGCCAGGCACTGGTGTAGGCACTGGAGACTACAGAATGGTCGGGATCTCATAAAGCTTATGTTCTAGAAGAAGAACAAATACAAAAAATAAGCTAATATAGGTTGTTATTTGTACTGTTAAAAGAAAACAAAGTGATGTTGAAGAGAGTTGTGGATGTGAAATGTGTGTAGTTAGGGAGGGTTTCTCTGAGTAGATGATGTTTAATCTGAGACCAGAATAATGAGGAAAAAACAGCCAAGCAGAGGACTGGAGAAAAGTGTTCTAAACTGAGGAGCAGCATGCGAAGGGTGATGAAGCAGAAATGAGGTTGTTATATTTAAGAGAGAAGAAAGATCAACAGGATAGAAGATAGTTATTAATACAAGTTGTATGAAATGAGATTGAAGTAGAAGGTGGGAATTAATTGCATTGGGCCTTGTAGACTATGGGGGAGAGTTCTGATTTTATTCTAAGCATGATATGTGGAAAACATTAAAGGGGTTTAAAGCAGGATTATGCTCTGTGGGAATGGAGTTATGGTGGCACAATAAAAAATGCAAGCAGACTGTCTATCATCCTAATCTGCAAACTCTTAACATGTTATTACTTATAAACTCTCGGTTGGGTGAGCTGGCTGGCCAGTAGTTGGATCTCAGAAATTCCTGTTGTTTTGTGGATCAAAAGCAAGTCAAGTTAGTGGATCAAAAGCAAGTCACTTTGCCTCTTTCCCCGTTGGCCACAACCTTACCTTGGCCCTTGATATCTCTGATCCTATGGCAAGAAAAGGGAGGAAAGAATACATTCAAAGATAAATATCCTAAAGATGTCGAGAGACCATCTTACTATAACAATGACATAGGAAAACTTTCAGAAAAGGGAAATTCTAAGAATTTCTAAGATCCAAACAGTCTAGGCTATGTGGGTCCTACAGTTTAAAAAATTTTGTTTATAACATTGTAGCATCTATGATTACAGCAAAGCTCCATGCTCTATCCACAAGGTCAAATAGTGATCTTGGCCCATGTCCTGTGTCAGCATCCTTTCTTAGGAATGGACAAAAGAGGTGCTTGAGCTCTTCATAGAGGCATTCCATTTTTTAATTTCTATTTTTAAGAATGGCATATATATAATAGGTACAAACTGTGTAATTGCTAACTGAGCCAAGTATTTTGTAAGCCACTGTCTTTAATCAGAGACTCAGAGATAGTCACTCCAGAGTTTTTCAGTATTAGAATTATTTTTCTATTATTTTTTGCTGAGCCCAAAACAGTCCATACTTTTTTTTCTTCTATAGATGACTAGCTTCATTGTATAACACTCTGTGGAGTAATCTCTTCAAAATTTCGGAGGATATAAACAGTATTTGATAACTTCTCTGATATTTTTAGAATTTACTTCTTCATTCTTTTAAAACTTGTTCTGTGTCTCATGACTGTTGGATTGTTCTGACTTAGTAATCAGATAAGATCATTTGTTGATGAACAACAATAACTTAACACCTCTCCCAGATTAAAAAAAAAGTTGTTTTAGCCATCATGACCTTAAGATAAGAAATAGTTAAGGAATCACAGTATTATCTGACATAGTATATGTTTATGTTGCTTCAAGCATATTCTAATTCCTGTGCTAGAATCAGAGATGACTGAGGAATAGTTGATGACTTTAAAAGATCACAGTCTAAACTCCAGTAAGATCTCAGGGAAGGGACTTTAAGAATTATCATCCAAGGCTTAAATTCCCTCTGTAGAACCTGGGGTGCTTGGGTGGCTCAGTAAGTTGAGCATCAATTCTTGGTTTTGTCTCGGGTTACGATCTCAGGGTTGTGAGAAGGAGCCCTGGGTTGGGCTCCCCACTCAGTGGGGAGTCCCCTTGAGATTATTTCTCTCCCTACCTCTGCCCCTCCCCCTGTTCACCGGCTCTCCCTCCCTCCCTCCCTCTCTCTCTCTAAAATAAATAAATAAATCTTAAAAAAAAAATTCCCTCCATGGAACCATTTGCTGTCAAATGGTGACCCAGCTTTCCTTGGAAATCCTCAGTTTTGGTGAACTTGTTATCGTCCATGGCAATCAATACCATTTCTGGGGAGTTCATCCTTATTGTCAGGTGAAAATCTGTGTCTTGGGGCACCTGGGTGGCTCAGTTGTTAAGCATTTGCCTTAGCTCAGGTCATGATCCCGGAGTCTCGGGATCTAGCCCTGCATCAGGCTCCCTGCTCAGCGGGAAGCCTGCTTCTCTCTCTCTTATTCCCCCTGCTTGTGTTCCCTCTCTAGCTGTGTCTCCCTCTATCAAATAATTTTTTAAAAAAAATCATAAAAAAAAATCTGCTCCATACCTTTACTTAGAGATCCTAGTTCTAACTCAGGAAATTCAAATTCAGATGCCTACAGAGGCTTAGCAGTTAGTACCCATGAGCTAGGTAACTTTTAAAAATTAAAAAAGTTCAGATATTATAATAAATGACATCTGGTATGTGGCCACATAGTAGTAAACATAATAGGGAATGGTAAGGACTGTGATAAACTGAACAGTATGACTTTTCAGCTCTCATATATTGTTTCTTTATAGAAATGTGGGCCAGATATTCTAATTTCCTTTTCAAGGAAGTCAGAATATGGACTCTTTAGGGGAATCTCCTGACTTTTAGATTTGCAACCAATTGAAATGTTTAAAATGCTGTGAGAGCCGAACTCCACACCTACATCTAGGTTTCCCCTATGGTCATTAATTTTCAACCTTTGTCCTAAGCCCCATAGTTACAAGGAAGGATTACAAATTCACTTTCCCTGGACAACCTATCAGGCATTTGAAGACAGCCATCATCATCATTCATCACCACAGTCTTTTCCATAATTTCTTCCTTCAGCCAAACTCATTGACCTAATCCATAAATAGCTGCTATTAAATGATTGTGATTAGGTGACATCCACATAAGAACTCTGAAAACAAGAACTCAAAAGTGATCAAACTGTGCTTTTTACCTATATAAAAGGTTATTCTTCCAGAAGACTACCAGAGCACCCATTTAAATTCAAATCTTATTGAATGGTGGAAATTTTAGGTTCATAGGGAAAATATTTGGGGAAAGTTTTCCTCAAATCACCCACCAATTCTATTTACATATGACTTTAATGAGATAATTAAAGTGTCTGCTTTTTATAGTAGATATTCAATCATGTTTATTCCTGTACTAATTATGCTCCATTTGCCTTGACGTCTAGATCCATTCTCTGCCCATAGGTGCCCTGACTTGTGACATGAAAGGATGATGACTGGACTGCAGCACTCAGGGCCTCTTGTTCAACGGCTTCCAGTAGGGTTTGACCAATGGGAGGCACAAGAAAGATACCATAAAGCAGTAGGCAGGCTCTTTCTTCCATGTCCCTTCCTTGCTTTGAAGCCCCATCTCTGATAGTAGCCGTGTCTCTGGGTGCTCTCAGCCTCTACCAGAGGGCCCCGCTGTCATGACTCCACCCTTCATGAAACTTCTATCATGCTTATTTTCTCTTTTTGTCTCTTTGGCTCTAGAAGGGGATAAAGGCTTCCTAACGTTGTTAATGTCTGGCTGCCTCATTATACCTTGTTCCTTTCTTACCCTCACTAACAAGTACCTCTCTCTCCTCTCCTGATTTGAAACAGTTAGGCCTCTTTTGTTATCTGCCTCTGACAGATACATTCTCCTTCCCTTCCTCCTTAGCTCTTATAATGTCATGTCTTTATCTCTGTATGAATCATAGGTACTCACCTCTGAAGAAAGGTGTTTAAATATGTAGTTAGGAGTGTTCATATGTACTTCAGTGTCTTGGTTTCACCGTCTTGGTGTCAGGATCTTCTTGGGTAAGTCACTTTCCACAGTCATGTTTTAAATTACTAAGGAGCATCCATTCATCCACAGAGTGCCAGAATGTCTTAATAAGCACATAGGGCTGACCTGCATCTCTACAATGCTCAGTGAAGCCTCTGACCATCCAGAAACCATAGCTCTTCTCAGTTTCTGAACCAGACCTGACCACCCGGGTTGTATCAGAAGCTTTATTTTCTCCCCCAGGATAGGTCTGGGGTAAGTTTTGTTTTTCTGACCAAGTGTTTGAAAAGATGCCCATCAAACCCATCATTTGTTACAATTTCTTCATTTTGGGTCTGCTCCTATCTATTCTCAGTTCATGCCTGGAGACCTTCTCTAAATCATGCAAACTTCACAGAATGATAGCCCTGCCACCAGCTCAAATATACAGGGCTACATGGAGTATGGATTCAAGCCTCTTAGGGCACTGGGATTTGATCCTCTGGCCATATGTCATCTTAGTTCCCTTGACTCAGATCATACCCAATTTCTGATTTTTTTCTCTTTTTCCCTATGCCCTTCAGTTAATGTCCAGCAATGTTTTGGAATAGAATCTGAGCCAGTTACGGCCATGTAATGTATAAGATCACCTTCTTTAAACAAACATTTTATGAGTATTAAATGTCAGGGACCAGTAAACATAGCCCTATAGCTAGTCCTGCATCAGTAAAATCCACTAACAAGTAATTAGGGAGAAATGAGTAGTGGTTTTATGTTTAGAAATTTAGAACAACCCTTAGCAACATCTAGTTCTAGAACAATGTAGGGTTTAAATCTGCACTAATAATTTTAATATGGTGTTATCTTTAAAGCATTTTCTAGGTACTAATTCTCCCAGCATGCTTCTGAAGTATGTATTATTACCAAAGGTGTGTGCCAGAGTGGTTTGAAACAAATTAGTATAATGAATAAGCATTCTGTTTCTACCTTAATATTTAAATTGGAATTTTGGGGTATCATTTAAAACTACAGAATCAAAGCAATTGAAGTTTTATTCATTGTGTTAGGATAGAATACAGTGCCCATTAAAAACAATGTATATTCCTACAGAGTAACCCTGCAGAGCTAGGATTCTCAACCAGCACAAATTTTGTTTCAAGTGGGCTATTGATACTGTCTGGAGGCATTTTTGGTTGTCACTGTGGGGAAAAGAGGAGACAGTATGCTACTAGTATTTGGTAGAAACCGGGGAGGCTTCTAAATATCCTACATGCACAAGCTAGCCCCCCACAGCAAAGAATGATCCAGTCTAAATGTCAATAAAAGGGGCGCCTGGGTGGCTCAGTCGTTGAGCGCCTGCCTTCGGCTCAGGTCATGTTCCCGGAGTCCTGCGATCTAGTCCCGGGATCTAGCCTGCTTCTCCCTCTCTCACTCCCCCTGTTTGTGTTCCTGCTCTAGTTGTGTTTCTCTCTGTCAAATAAATAAATAAAATCTTAAAAAGAAAAATGTCAGTAGTGGCAAGGCTGGGGTAATTCCTATATAAATGTTTGGTAGAATTCTTTTTTTATTGTATTTTTAAAGGTTTTATTTATGAGAGAGTTTGCATTAATGCATGAGGTTGGGAGGGCAGAGAGGGGCAGAAAGGGAGAAGCAGACTCCCTGCTGAGCAGGGGGCCCTATGCAGTGCTGCATCCCAGGACCCTGGGATCATGACTTAAACCAAAGACAGATGTTAAACTGACTGAGCCACCCAGGTGCCCCAAATGTTTGGTAGAATTCTTAAGTGAAACCCTCTGGCCCTGGAATTTTTTTATTTAGAAACTTTTGAATTATAGGACACCTGGGTAGCTCAGTGGTTAAACCTCTGCCTTCAGCTCAGGTCATGATCCTGGAGTCCCGGGATCGAGCCCCGCATTGGGCTCCCTGCTTGGTGGGAGGCCTGCTTCTCCCTCTCTGACTCCCGCTGCTTGTGTTCCCTCTCTGGCTGTGTTTCTCTCTGTCAAATAAATAAAATTAAAAAAAAAAATAAAGAAACTTTTGAATTATGAATTCAAGTTCTTTGATGGTTATGGACCTATTCAGATTGTTTATTTAATATTGGTTGGACTTTTGTATTTTGTAGTTTTAGAGCAATTGATTTTTTTTCTAATCGCTAAATCATGAGCATCAAGTTGTTCATAACATTCTTTTGTTATCTTATTAATGGCTGTAGGATCTGTAGCTATCTTCCCTACTTAATCCTTTTCTTTTTTTTTAAGTTTTATTTAAATCCCAGTTATTTAACATATGGTGTAATATCGGTTTCAGATGTAGGATATCATGATTCAACGCTTCCATATACTATCTGGTGCTCATCGCAAGTGCATTCCTTAATCTCCATTTCCTATTTAACCCATTCCTGCACACCTCCCCTCTGGTAACCCTCAGTTCAATGTAGTTAAGAGCCTAATTCATTCTTGAAATTGGTGGTTTCTGCCTTCTTTCTCCCTTTAAAAAATCTTATTAGTCCTAGTAAAGGTTTATTCGTTTTATTTTTTTTCTGAAGAAACAGGGTTTTGACTCATTGATTTTCTTTGTTCTTGTTTTCGATGTCATTGATTTCTGTTCTTTCATAATTGCCTTACCTCTTCTTGCTATGGACTTATTTTACACTTTTTTTACTTTTTGAGGTAGGACCTTAGATTATTAATTAAACTTCTTCATTCCTAGTGCCAGCAATTATTGCTATAAATGTCCTCTCAGTATTATGTTATTTGTTCCCCCATGAGATATGTTATGTTGTGTTTTGTTGTAATTTAATTCCATGTATTTTTAAAATTTTTTGAGCTTTTCTCTTTGACCTATGGATTAGGTAGAAATGTGTTTATTTTTCATGGTTTTAGAATTTTTCCTAATGGGTTTCCATTATTGATTTATAATTTGAGTACATTATGATCAGACAATATACTCTATATAGTAGCAATTCTTTTAAATTTGTTGAGGTTATTTATGGCCCAGGTATGGTTTATTTTAGTGAATGTTCATGTGTAATTGACAAAAAAAAAAGTGTATTCTGCTGTTGTTGGGTGGAGTGTTATTTCTATTGATTCCCTTGGTGGATTGTGCTGTTTAAATATTCTATATCTTTGTTGAATTTCTGCCTAAACATTCTATTGGAGGCTAATAGGGGATATTGGACAAATTTTGTAGCATATATTATATTATATTATATTATTAATATAAAGATATGTTATATTAATATACATTACTACAAAAATACAACATAAATACAAATATTTGCACACAATTTCAAGGACTGTGTAGATTTTTTGTTGCTCTTATAGGGACAGTCTCTAAAGTCTCTGGTCTCGATAGAGGTTTTCATTCTCTTTTCAACCATGAAAAACAGAGATTGATGATTTTTTTTTTTTACTGTTACTAAAATTTTTTTTCCAGTGTTTCAAGATTCATTCCCCATTCCCCACACCCAGTGCTCCACACTTTAGGTGTCCCCAGTACCCACCACCAGGCTCTCCCATCCCTCCACCCCCCTCCCTCCAAGTCCCTCAGTTTGTTTCTGTGTTCAAAATCTCTGTTGTTTCGTTTCCCTCCCTAGATTACCCTAGTTCCCA